>SNQJ01S0021508.1:115227-145107 GCA_010110895.2 Picea sitchensis
TCACCTACCAAGCATGAGGTCGATTAGGGTATGGGGGCACACCGTTGAGAGGTTGTTCATTCAATTTTTTGGAGAGAAATAGAAAGAGAGAGGTTGAGCTTTGTGAAGAAGCAGCATTTGTAGAAGAGGAACACATCCCAAGGCAACTAGTAGGCACAAATTTCAAGGCAGCAGACAACAAGGAAGAACAGGTCGTATAGTACGGATTTGAAGAGGTCGTACAACCATTAATGTGCATAGAAAACGAGTAAGACAACAGCAACTTGTTTTGGGAGTATTGGCATGCATTCCAAGGTTTCCATACTGCATTTATTGGCACAGAAAACAAGGAGAAACATGGGCATGATTTTCTGAGTGAGAAAATACGTATAGTCCGTACGGACCTGCACAGAAATCGAGGGTCGTATTGTCCAAAAATTATGGGCACATTTTTCAAGGGTAGTGGCACATTTTTCAAGATAGTTTACTATTGAGTTTTTTCGTACAGTTGTAGCATAAATTTGGCACGCAAAATGAGGACAGTCTGTACAACATTTATTGCTAGGATAGTCATATTGTGGTACATATTTTTGGTTTAGAAATCGAGGAGCAATCTTCAGGACTATACAGATAAGTTTGTGAAATTTCTGAAGATGAATATGCTGTAAAATAATTTCTCAGGAGCCCATAAATAATAAAAATCCCTCTCTCACTGGTTTTCCCCTTGTGGGTTTTTCCAGGGTCATTGTTAGACCGAAAANCAGGACTATACAGATAAGTTTGTGAAATTTCTGAAGATGAATATGCTGTAAAATAATTTCTCAGGAGCCCATAAATAATAAAAATCCCTCTCTCACTGGTTTTCCCCTTGTGGGTTTTTCCAGGGTCATTGTTAGACCGAAAAACTCTGTGTCAATAATTTTATGAGTTTTATATGTTGCTAATATTTTATTTTTTCATTATAAACGATGTTCATAATCCTCATGTTTCAGTTCTAAAATTATTTTTTTGCTGAGTTTTATTTGATGTTATAAAACTAGGTTTGGGCATTAAACATTGGCTGAAAAATCAACGAGACTGAAACTGGGTTGGTATCTAAAATTTTACACACAATAGTTTGTTCACTAGTTCTAGAAGCTGACTTAATAGATATCTAACCCATATAATTAGCTAACTAGTTTACAGAGGCATGGGATACAAAACCAACCACACCATTGACATGGGGTCCTAGGTTTTTCTTCCTTAGATCTATCGATGGCTGAGAATAATTTGGGATGATGTCATAAAGTGTACCCAAATGAGAATAGATCAATTCTAAGTGCTAGGAATTCATAATGGATTGTTCTTCAATAGTCTCCTTAGTCATATCTACGTCCTTGGAAATGGTTGGAAGGAGGGATTTGGTGAACCACACCATCAAGATCTTATTCAGAATCTAGGTCTTAATCATCYTACACCTTCATCGCCACTCATGAATAGGRTCAGAAATGTGAGTGTCAGTATCTTGTTACAATGAAGTCAAGATMTCTATCTTTATCTCATATCGTAGATTTGTATGGGAAATTGGTAATGCGTTAAGAATGTCATTTCTAGGTCATTGAAGATTTTGAAGGAACTGCCTTTTAATTCAATGTACCATTTTACTGCATCTTTGGTGAGGGATCTCTTCAAAATACGTAGCCTCACATTGTCATCCATCAATGAGTTGGATGAGCACCATAAGTGATATGTCATGATGTGTGTGGAGGGGTCCTCTCCTAGTTTTTTGTTGAACTTAGGGATATTGGATGGCAGCTTGGACGAAATTTCCAACCATAAAGGGTCATGGGAAATAGGGTCATTCATCAACCATGACAAATTAGTTAATTCTGACATTCCTAGGAAAGGTAATGGTGCAAATGAATTCTAGGAGGGAGACATAGTCTATGCTATTCCAAATGAATCTTATGGTCCCCCCTATGTTTGTAAAATTGAAGGGTTGAGGATCTCCCAAAGAGTGAGTGACCCCATAAATGGTGGCTCTTCTAGGAGCACGACTTCTCCCAAAACCAAACATGCCCCCAGGGGTAAATGTGGACCCTATAGGACAAACATTCCCAAAATTAGTCCCACGGAAGAAACCCCCAGAATTGGATGTGTTAACAAAGGGAAAACTTCCCCATTGTGAAAAATTCCCCCCAGGATATAGCCCCCCATGGAAGGGTGTGCTAACCAAAGGAAAGTTGAATCCTTCTGACATACTATTTCCCCCATATTAACCAGGCACAACCCCAAAACCACTAGAAATATTCCACCCAAAAGATACACCCACACCTAATGATGTTGAGTTGCTCATAGAATTGGCAAAGGTGGAAATATTTCCACCTCCCATGCTAAAACCAAGGCTTGGCCCCCAACGGGAAAAGGATCCAGAAGTGGGCATTGAAATGGATGGGATGGGTGTAGGAACTCTAGGTATACTAACGGATGGAAAGGATGACATAATCGATGTCCCCCAGATTGAGGGGCATGTAGAAAAAGGCATGGACAGTGTAGGTCTAATGGTGCTAAGATATGGTAATGTGGAAATCAAGGGGATGCCCCTGAGGGGACTCCCCCCAGTCCCACTTGATGATGGGGTTGATGGCTCAACTACACTAGACAAAACACTTGGTCTTGACATGATGGGAGGGGTGTTGAACAAAGAAAAAGGCTCACTAAAGATCTCCCTTACATGGACAAGTAGAGGTGTGTTTGGCTCAGTCAAAGGAGGGTTAAAATTTGGACAAGGACATTTTTTTATCACTTCTACCTCGACCAAACCAGTCTCATCAAACCAAATATAAGACCCTTCAAATTATTTCTCACCTATCTTGCATCGCTTTAGAGGAGGTTGCACCTTCACGATTTGTTAGAAAAACAAGATCATAGAGCAATAAAATAAAACAAATGTGGAAATAAAACACAAAAGATACAAAATACAATAGAGACACAGATATATGTGGTTCACCCAGTGTGGGATACGTCCACCAGAGAAATTTGCAGGTCCTTCCTTTTTATTATCCAACAAAATGAAGGGATACAACCTACGTCACACCCGTTGTAACTTCCTCTTCTTTCTCTCACAGTCTCTTCTCTCAGAATACAACATTCGCAATAATACACAGCCGCAATACAATTTCCTCATAAGAGAGGGTTTCCTTCTAGGGAAAAAATCCCTAAAATAAATTTTATCATCAGATCTACAACCTTATAATGAATGGTCTAGATTCATTACAAAATTACAATATTTTACAAGGCAATTTTCCCCAAAATTTCACTTCAGGGGCGTTTCCCCCGAATCCCCTGCCAGGGGGGCTACAAAAATTGTCATCGCCCCCCTCCCCTGGACCCTCCTAGAGATATTTGTGGTGGGGAAATCCCCCACACACCCCCCCATTAGGGAATGGGGTCCAAGCATGGCTGAAATGAACCTCTGAATCAAGAAGATAATCAAGCTCCACAACCAGCATGATTGGCTCAAGTCCTCATAGTCATCAGGACTGGCGTGGTGATTCAACCACGGTGAATGTAATATTTTCAAATCCAAACACAATTCAACCTAAGTTTGACCTAGACTCAGACTCAAAGAGTACACCCCTAATCAAAGTAGGACAAGAATAATAAAACCAATTGGCTCAGGGGCCTTCCAAAAACCAACCCTATGGGGGAGATGAAATTCCCACAAGATTGGCTAGTGAAGGTATGAGGAGAAGTTATGATGATGTATGTGAAACAACCTTAACCGGTGAAAGTACCCTTTATTAAGCTAGGCACCCTCTAGGGAAGTTGAGACCATCAACTAACTTCTACACCAGGTAATACAGGCACATCCTACCTGCAGTCATCTATATGGCTACCTAGGAAAGGTCACCAAGGTTACCACCTCACAATCAATGATCGGGAGAAAAATTATAGGTCTGACTTCACATAAGGGCAAGGTAACTAAGCCCAAATCTTTGGAGGTGTGGCACCAAAGAAACCCCCATATATATAGAAATTGAAGTTGTACTGCAAACACTAAAACAAGTGGAGAGGGGTAATCTCCCTAGTTTCCCTGATGTGACTTTGTGCTTAACTCTTGTGTTAGAAGAGGCTCCCGACACACCTGTTGTAAGAATAAATTTTTCACTCATTAATGATTCCTAAGTTCCATTTTCATGGTCTTGGAGAGTTTACTCTCCAAACCTATTCCAAGGCCCGAAGCCTATCTATTGTTGGTTCACTATAAAACAAAAGTGTCTAATAAAATTTAGATTACACACTTCTTTTTAATGGTTGTTGTTTAAGTCAAAGGGAGATGGATGAAACTTTTTAGTGATGTTATGACTCTTGACCCAACCAAGCAATGCAAAGATGCCAATGCAAATTTTTTTGATTCAATGAAATCTAGCTATGGGAGAGAAAGAGACTTTTTTCTTTTCTTTGTAACTATTGTAAATGAGACCTCACATCGCAAGAAACCAACAAGAAATTCAAATCTGAAAATTTTTCAAGAATCTGAAACCAAAAAATGAAACTAATGCACTATTTTCACTAATGCTTCAAAAATAGTCAAGCTTGTAATTTTTTTTTTGTCTTTCTGTTACTTTTTCCAATTGTAATGCAAAAATATTCTTGATCTAAGAAAGAATATGAATGCAAAAGGAAAACCAACAACAACAACAACAAACAAAAGGGTTGTAGGAAATTGGAAATGATGTTATATCATCCCACTCCAACATATCTACCAAGATCACACCCAAAACTCACCTAGGAGGATAGATCTAGTAATGAACAACAATTTCAAAAGGAAAACCAAATGTAAGTAGTATCAAACACTACCAGATCTATTCAAAAAATTTAGGCTCTTTTCCCAACTTCACTGAATCTCTTAGACAGAAAATAAACCTATCCAAGAAATGAGGAAACCATTATCCACACTAATCATAAGCCACTACGGTATTTGTAGGCCTAGAGTAAGCTCCAACAAACCAAACATTACAAGTGGATGAGAGTTTTTAGCAATTTCATCTAGTTATCAAATATAAGAAGGGAATCACTTATAAGTTGGAAAACATTCTTTCAAGGCCACCAAATCCAAGATTATAGCTTTGGGAACTCTTATGCGCATATAACCTTTTACCCATGATGGATACAAAGAGGCATATATAGAAAATGAGGACTTTAAAGAGGTGTTTCAATAGCTAGAGGGACAAATTTGTGTAGAATAATGTGACGGTAAGGTTTACTATCATCTCCAGAATGGTTTTCTCTACAAGCTAAAAAAGGATATGTGTCCCTAAATGTCAAAGATTTCATATTATCAAAGAGGCTCACATCTTCAGGGTTGCACAACATTTTTGTGTTGAAAGACAGTTGCCAACTTACAAAGGTATGTGTATTTACCTAGAATGTAATAATATGTGGCTTGGTATATTAGAAAATGCATACATTGTTGTACCAACAATCCTAGTAATAGAAAGCAAAGTTTATACAATCCATTACTTGTAACGACTTGACCTTGGGATATCATATCCATGGATATTTTGAGTGGTTTTCCAACAACCAGGAAGGGACATGGCTATCTTTTTGTGGCAATTGACAAGTTCACCAAGATGTGCATTCTTTTTCCTTGTAAAAGTACCATCAAGTGACAAGAATATCATAATAAGACATGAAGAACAATAATAGACACAATGCAGAATGAACAACAAGAGGAACTTGAAGAAGATATTCAATATTAGCTTTAGTTCACTTGATACAATAACACTAATATATTTTACAGAGATTGTAGTTTGTTGTAAGATCTAACTTATTCCTTTTAGAGATAAAGTTGTTGAGTGATTATCTCAACCCTCCACCAACAATAATTTAATTCCTAACAACTTGACATTATAACATAATTAAGCCTAATAATCTAGCACCCACTCTTAAGACTTACACCACTAAAAAAAAAAACTCATTGAAAGCAAACACACATTGACAAAAATAAAATAGAGCCAAACATTCTTCAGAGGCTTCATCTTTGAAAACAATTCTTGGACCAATAAGACTTCTTCAAGATTATCCCATTCCACTTAAAGGTATAGCCTTCTAGATGTGATCCAAGTTTCCCAACATAATTAGACATCATTATCACTTGAAATGTCTCATAAACCTTATAAATATATGATGTCAAACTTTCATATCCTGGATCTCCCCTGAACTATTGGAAAAAAATTCCACATGTGTGTCTCCTAACCCCAATGAGGTATAGTTTCTCTGATTCACAAGAATCCTAGACTATTGAATAGTTATATGTCTTCCACTGCATCTTTTGATATTTTCAAAGTGTGGACATGTTGAGTCCTTTTGGTTGTATTTGTTTTTTACATATCTATATGTGGAAAACCATCTTCAACTTGTTTTAGTTTCTAGAGTTGAGCAACATCTTCCATCATATTAGGTTGATCATCCTTTTCATAAGAAAAAACCTTGACTACAGATTCAAGAGCTACCTTCATAACATTAATCCCATTCCCTCTAAACAATCCTTTGAGACCACCCTCTCTAAAAATATTATTAATATATGAACTAACCTTAGCTCTTGATGTCTACACCTTCAAACAATCAAGAGGAGTTGTAATGGTTCTAGACAAAGCACCAACAACCCCTTTTACAATAAGATAATTGGATGCATCTATGTTCCTGTTAATACCTTCAATAATAACTACTTTCACCCTTATATATGGGGAAATCCCTTTCCCAATATTGATATATGTTTTCTATAGTTTCCTTATGTGGATATAAAGGGAGAAAATCCCACCACTCATCAAATTTTATGATTCCATTATTATCCTTATATATGTGCTCCACGAAACGCACAAAATATTCATCACTCATTTCAATACCTTCTCTAACAAGTACTTACCATAACTCTTTGGGTAAAATTTATTCATTGTGTTCGACATCTATCACTTGAAAAATGCAGCAAATCTCAAGTTCCTTGCCATCCATATATTTCCAGAACTCAATCCTCATGTTTGTCAAGTGCAACAGTGACAACTTTAACATAGACTTCCAATGCTCCGATCATACTCACAATGTTTCTTGACCTCTCTTATGAATCCCCTGCTTGTACTTTTGTAATGTGATTAATCCAAAACTTCATATCAATCACATAAAATGTAGAGAAAATCCAAAAGACATAACAGAAAATAGATAAACCTTGAGAAATATCTCTTAATAATAAAAAAAATTAGAGAGCTATGTTCACTTTCCTCTTCAAGGGGGAAACCTCTGAGATCAAATCTCAAATTAAAATAAAAATTCTTGAGAAAACATTACATATCCTTCTACTCAATATATAGTTATCCAAAGAGAATATTAACTACCTATGGGCCTACTTATAATGAGGACCTACTAACTAATTTGGGCCTTATTAATAAACATGAACATTTTTAAAATGAATGACTATTAACTAACTATTTAGTGGTCCTTATTCAATGAACTTGGCCTCATACATTAATAAAGTATCTAAGCAAGGGGGTTAGGGTAAAAACCTAACATTCCTTCCCACTTTAAAAGTATTGTTGTCCTCAAGGTTGAAGGTGAAGAAATAATTGTAGAATTGATGGCAATTCCCATGTGGCATCTTCTGGTTGCATATATTTCCACTTGATCAATATTTATATGATCGTGAATTAGTGTAACTAACGCTCTCTAGTATCCAATACTGCTTATTATTGGAGCCAAATAGAACCTTGTTTGTCAAGTTATGGTAGGTTGGTTTGCACTTTGCAATTTGATCCCACAACCTCATTCAAATAGGACATATGAAAGACTAGATGAATCTTGGAGTGGGATAGTAGATCCAACTCGTATGTGACCTAATCAATGTGCTGTATGATCTGATAGGGACCATAGAACTTAGAAGATATATTCTGGGGGAACTTTATCTTTGAGTTATGTCTTCTTATAAGGATACGGGAAAAGAAACGCTTGATACCATTTGGCAAAATAACATCCGGATCTATGTTGATCAGCTTATTGTTTCACTCTGTGTCATACCCAAGTTTTCCTTGAGGATACAAATAATGGCTTCTCTAGTGTGAATTATTCTATCTACTACATGAACATTGGAGGTTCTCGGTACATAGGATGCCACTGAAAAGATCTTTTTTGTTATGAACCAACGCCTTGAGAATGATAAAAATTCAATGAATAATAGTCCACTTTGAGGGGGAAACCTCCTTTTACAATATATTCAATGTACAATATGAGATAATGTTCCCTTAAGACTAGGTCTTCATGGTGTGTGTGTGTGTGTGTGTGTGTGTGTGTGTGTGTGTGTGTGTGTGTGTGGATACAAAGGGAACAATTATAATGAAAGGGTACAATGAAGTGTTCTAGCCTACATACAAATATAACAGTAGAAATATAATAATTCGATATCTAGGGCTTAATAAGGGGTTTTAAACTTAACATGGGATTTTGTATATGTATTAACATGCCCCTCCCATTAAAACAAGTGTTTTCCTCAACACTTGACTAACTATGGGTGTTTCTACATGAAGAACCCATCTTCCCATGTCACCTCTTCCATTATTAGGTTCTTCGATTTGACAAGGTACAAAGTAATTGATCTATTTGCAATTGCTTAATCCTTCTTTCAAGGATTGTTTCTAGTTCTACTATGATTTTCCCTTATTCATTAATCTCTAGTAAAATAGTTCGAACTAGGATCTTGTTACCAATTACCTTCTTTAAGAAAGAAACATGGAAGACTAGATGTACATGTAAATATGGAGGAAACTCCAATTTGTAGGCCATACTTCCAATCCTTTGCAACACCTTATACGGGCCATAATATTTGGGTTCTAATTTATTATCCTTCTTTTKTTGCTTGAGGGACATTTGTTTATATGGTTGTAGCCTAAAAAATCCCTAATCTCTCACTTCAAATTCTCTTTCACCAYGATGTTGATATGCTTGTTGTTTCATCCTATTTTGTGCCATAACCAAGTTTTCCTTCAACAGTTTGAGAACCTCTTGTTGGTGCCTTGTGTGGTCATCCACTGATTGAACCTTTGTAGTACCTTTTAAGGGTGATGTTATGGATGGAGGATGATATCCACAAAGTGCCAAAAATGGGGACATTTTTGATGAAGCATGGAAGGATGTGTTATACCACCATTCTACCAAGGGAAACCACTTGACCCAGTGTGTTTGTTTATTAGATACAAAGCAATGCTTATATACTTCTAAAAATTTATTCACAATATTAGTTTTCCCATCAGATTGAGGATGGTAAGATGAGATATGAGCCAATTGAGTACCCAAACAAGAAAATGATTTAGTCCAATTTTTTCTAGTGAAAATTGGATCTCTGTGGCTTACAATAATCTTGGGAACTCCATGTAGATTTTCAATAATTTACAAGAATGTTGCCACTATTTTAATTGCTTTAAAAGGATGAGAAAGAGAGTGAAAATGGGCATCCTTTGTTTGTTGATCCACCACTACCTTGATGACATACATTTCTTCATATTTGGGTAAACTTGTAATAAAATCCATTGAAACTTCTTCCCAACATTTACTTGGTATAGGTAATTTTTTTAGGAGACCCGGTGTCTTGATGGTCTCTCCCCTATTTTGTTGGAATACCACACATTCATACACAAAATTTTGAACATTATTTTTAATACCTTCTCAGAAACATTCCTTCTTGATCATGTGGTAAGTTTTCAAGAATCTTGAATGTCCTCTTATAGGATAAATGTGCAATTCCAAAAGTACCTTATATTTGAGTTGGGAATTCTTACATAAATATAGGTGATAATGATACCATAACAAATCATTCTTCCATAAAAAATTATCTAATGAACTGGGGTCCTCTTGTAGTTGTTGAATCATCTCCCATACCTCTTGATCGTGCTTCCATTCTATCCTTGTTTCTTCCACCCAATCATATTGGAGAATAGAAATAACACAGTGAACCCTTTGTTTCTTCTTATTTCCTTGAAAATTCATCTGCCACAATATTATGTTTTCCTTTCTTATAGATAATTTCAAAGTCATAACCTAGCATCTCTGTAACCTAATTTTGTTTCTCTTCTAGAGATAATGTTTCTCCAAGAAGTACTTCAAACTATCATGATCTATTTTTACTTTGAAGTGTCTTCCTATCAAGTAAGGGCGTCATTTCTTAACTACATTTACTATGGCCAAAAATTTCTTTTCATAAATGGGTTTGAGTAATTTTTTTCCTTTAAGTTGTTTTTTTCAAAGGCAAGGGGGATTTTTTTTGCATTAAAATTGCACCAATGCCATAGCCTGAGGCATCACACTCCGCAATTGATCCAGATTTTATGAGCAGAATGAAATGAATATAGATTATTATCAAAAGATGATTAACATGGAATAACATATATACAGTAAAATTGGTTTCTATTCAATAAAAAAATAAGCTAAAACTGTAAAATGCAGCGGAAAACAAGCTTGCTAGAATGGTGGTGTCTTATCTCTGAGAAGAGATGTGACGGTCACACTCATTCGCAAGAATATGATTACAATGAGGTTCTCAAGGAAATTTTACAATAAATTGGAATGTCAAAAACCTTAGACATCCAAAAACCTAACCCTAGGAGATGAAGCACCAAAAGTCGTGTGGGCCCCGTTTGGGTAAGTTAGTACATCAACTTCTCGGGGTCGTAACTTTTGCATACGATCTCCATTTTAGGCGCACAATAGCCTGTTTGAAAGGTCTATCTGAGGAATACACATTTTTATGTTATCTATGATAGGTCATTCTGACTGTGGCGAGCCCTAAAAATGTTGTTTAGGGCCTCAAAATGGCCCCACAAGTCAAGGACTCGAAAACTAGGGAAAAAAACTGTCAAACTGGAAAACTGTCAAAATGATCCAGTTGGAATAGGTGGGAGGCCACTGACATCCATATGGATCAAGACTCCCCCCTTAGGAAGCAATGTTCTCCATTACGTTGAGTGCCCCCATTGGATGAGGAAATTTCTGCTGAATTTGGCCCCGGGTGAGCCACTTGCCTTGGTGCAGGAGTTGCCCTGCTTTGACAACTCGATAAAGCTGGATCCTTTGTTTGCGAGTGCCCTTGACCTTTTTTTCCACAATCTGATCATTGGATTCCTAGTGTATGCGGTCAGGGTTGAGCTATGTTGGTGTCAGTTGTTCTGCTATCTCTGAGGTGTCCAATAATGGTGGAAAATAAGGTTGAAGGAGATCCACATTGAACACTGGGTGATGGCCAAGGAAAGGAGGAATGTTGAGGTGGAATTGCTGCAAGTATGTGGACCACTTCTGATGGCAGTAATTCTACAATTTTCCTTGTGTCTACATGAAATGTGGTGGCTTATGATCAATGTGGATGACAATCTCTTTCCCAAGAATGTAATGTCTCCATTGGTGACAAGCTTGCACAATGGAGTACATTTCTTTGTCATAAGTAGGGCACTTATGGACAACATATGATAGTGTCTCACTATGATAGGCCACAGGGTGGTTGTGTTGAGTGAGAACGACACCCACAGTATAGTCTGAAGCATCTATCTCGATCTCAAAGGGTTGTTGCAGGTCCAGTAGTAAAAGTACTAGGGTTGATCACAACCATTTCTTCAAATCATTGAACACTTGTTGTTGGGACCGGCCCCACAAAAAATTCTCCTTACCACCACCCCTGGTTACTTTGCTGAGGGCCCATTTAATATGGGAGAATCCCAACGCGAACTTGCGGTAGAAATTGACAAGGCCCAAGAAGCTCTGAAGCTGAGTGAGTGTGGTTGGGGTTGGCCAGTCATGGATGACTTGGATCTTGGTTGGATCCATATGTACACCATGCTGATCAATGATGTAGCCCAGGTAATTGACCTTTTCCATCTTGAAGGATCATTTTTCCAAGTTGGTGTATAGCTTGTGCTGCCGCAAGGTGTGCAGAACCTATTGAATATGTTGCAAGTGTTCTGCCCAAGTTTTGTTGTAAATGAGAATGTCATCCAGATACACCACTACAAAAGTATTAGTGAATGGTCGAAGGATATTGTCCATCATCCTCATGAAAGTGACTGGAGCATTTTTCAAGCCAAAGGGCATGACCAACCATTTGAAAATACCTTCCTTTGACTTGAAGGTGGTCTTCCATACATATGTCTATTCTATCGGGATCTGGTGGTATCCAGACTTTAGATAAATCTTACTGAAGTATTTGGCCCCCATGATCTGATCAATGAGGTCGTCGATTCGTGGAATTGGGTACCAATTTTTGAATGTGATTTTATTCAGTGCTTGGTAATCAACGCAGAGTCGCCAAGTTCCATCTTTCTTTTGTACCAGCATGATTGGGCTCCCGCAAGGTGATGAGTTGGGACGGATGTGCCCCTTGTGGAGAAGTTATTGGATCTTCCACTTGATCCCCTCATTCTCTAATAGAGAACAGTGGTAGACTGAAACATTGGGAAGCGGTGCGTCAGAGTTCAAATCGATTGGGTGCTTGACCTGACAGTGCAGAGGTACCCCGGTAGCTGAGGAGAAGATATATGAGTATGCTTCCATGACCTTATCCACTTGATTCTGATGTGTGGAGAGGTCAACCGTGGAGACCTTGGATGTGGCTATGATATTTCTCTCATTCTGAGAGCGAATCACGAAGAAGACAAAATTACCCATCTGAGAGATGACCTTCCTACATTGCTTGGCAAAGATCAAGGAAATAGCACTAGGTGGGAGTACCTCCTGTATCATGTACAATTTCTTGTTTAAATTAAGAATAACACTACGAGGCCTAGACTCATATACAACATGGCATTTCCATAAATATGGTTGGGCCAAAAGAAAATTACAAACTTCGAGAGGGGAAACATCACAAAATACCTCGTCTTTGAAGGGATTGATGTCGTATGACAGGCATCAATGTTGGCTGACACATATGTCTCTTCCTTGGCAAAGGCATCCGATGGTGTAGGGTTGTGGGTGCGGCATTGTCGGCAGGGTGAGTTGCTTGAAAACCTTTGCCAAGATGAGGTTCTTCTGGCTACCACTACCAACGATAAAGTGCAGCGAGGTACCCTTCACCCACATCTGTGAATGTAAAAGGAGCTCTTCTTCCTCTGGCTCATCTGGTTCACCAGGCTTGAGCTTGGTGGTAGAAATGGTAGCAATGGGTTCTACATCAATTATCTGTATCCCCCTTTTTGGTTATGAATCAAAGTCAGAATCCACATCTGATTCAAAGGCTTTCACCTTAGCCACCAGCAACTGCTTTGAGTGACAATCAACAGTGTTATTCCAAGGGCTCTTATGGAAGTCGCACCACTTCCCGGTATCTTTCTTTGTCTTTCTGGTGTCCTTCCTTGCTTGCGACCTGGACTAGTTTTCCTAAGGTGGTCCGTCTTTTATCTATCCTTTTTTTTGTGGGTTGGGGCCTCCCTTTCCTAGATTTTGTTGTGAGGGGTTCTCAGGCCCAAATTGCCGCGTCTTTTTTTTTAGCTTCTGCTCGATTTTGACGGCATACTGGTCGACCACACCCAAGGATGAGATGTCCAGAAACTCCATTTCATCCTAGATGTATATATGCATATCATCGCAATACTTGAGCACCAGATGTCACTCAAAATATTTGATACCTAGCTTGGTTCGCAAGGTATGGAAGATATTTGTGAACTCGGGCACTGCTTGGTCTCTTTCCTGCCGCAATGTGGTCCATTTTATATACAGGTCATCATAACTTCCAACAGGGTAGTATTGTTCCTTAATAGCATCCCTGAAGGAATCCTAGGTGACCGCGACTGTAAATAATGAGGGTTCCTTTGTTTCCTTCTGCTCACAGAAAGTTTCCAACCAATCTTTGACATGGGGAACATCTTTGAGGAGCGATGTGTTATATTTTCTCTATTCAAGAATTTATGGATAGAGAAATACCCTTCCCTTCTAGTAGATTCAACCATTTGTCTACAACATATTCATATATATAACCTTCAAATATAGGAATATCGAAGTTGATTTGTACCTTGAAGGGGGTGGCGTCTCCGTTTGAGGAAGATGCATCGTCTGTTGATAGCCACCGAAGGATTTGTGCAAAACTATCCATCATATCGTTCCTCTGTTGCATGACGGCTTCCTCGAGCAACATTTTGAAGGGATCTCATGTCCCATCATCTTTCTTTTCTCCCGCCATGAGAGGTCTCTTGGGCGTGCGAGAGATTTTTTGCTCAAGAGAAACAAGCTTGAGACCCAATTCTTTGTACCCTGACCTCCTTGGGGACATGCATTAAGAATGACAAGGAGCAGACCTCTATGATACCACTGATCTGGATTTTGTGAGCAAAACCAAATGAATACAAATTATTATCAAAATATTCTTAACACAAAATAACAGATATATAGTAAAATGGGTTTCTATTCAATAAGGAAATAATCTGGAACTGTAAAATGCATCGGAAAACAAGCTTGCTAGAATGGTGGTGTCTTATCTATGAGAAGAGATGCGACGGTTGCACTCATTCGCAAGAAGCTAATTACAATGAGGCTCTGAAGGCCTTTTTATAATAAATAGGAATGTCAAAAACCCTAGACATCCAAAAACCTAACCCTAGGAGATGAAGCACCAAAAGTCATGTGGGCCCCGTTTGGGTAAGTTAGTACATCAACTTCACGGGGTCATAACTTTTGCATACGATCTCTGCTTTAGGTGCACGATAGCCCGTTGGAAAGGTCAATCCAAGGAATACACAAAGGTCATTTTGACTGTGGTGAGCCCTAAAAACATTTTTTAGGGCCTCAAAATATCCCCGCAAGTCAGGGACCCGAAAACTAGGGAAAAAAACTACCAAACTGGAAAACTTCCAAAATGATCCAGTTGGAATAGGTGGGAGGCCACCAACATCCATCTGGATCAGTAATAAATGTTTTTATGGAGTCGGGTGTGGCTAGGAAAAAATTTGTACACATAGCCTCCTTAAGTTTTTCAAAAGCTTTGGTTTCTTATTAAGTCTAAGAAAATGCTTCATTCTTTAATAATTTTGTCAGAGGTGTGGCTATTTGACCATAGTTCTTGACAAAATTGTGTTATATCCTATAAATCCTAAGAATCCTCTAAGTTTCTTCAAGGTTTTGGGAATTGTTCATTCCCTCATAACTTTAATTTTGTTAGGGTCCACTTTTACACATTCATAAGATACAATATGACCCAAATATTCCACTTCTTGAACCCCAAAGGAACACTTGGAAGGATTTCCATAAAGTTATTTCTCTTTCAAAAGTTGTAATACTATGTCAACATGTTGTACATGCTCTTCCCAATATTTGTTGTAGTTTAGTATGTCATCAAAAAATACGAACACAAATTCTCTAACGAATGGTTTGAAAATAGAATTCATCAAGATTTGAAATGTTGAAGGTGCATTAGTAAGTCCAAATGGAATAACCAAAAACTCATAATGACCTTCATGTGTTCTGCAGTCTATTTTGGGAATGTCTTCCTACCCCATTTTTATTTGATGATATCTTGAACGAAGATCCAACTTAGTAAAGAATATTTCTCCATGCAATTCATCTAATAATTCATCAATGATGGGAATAGGAAACATATATTTGATGGTCATACTGTTGATTTTTCTATAATCTAGAAACATATTCCATGAACCATCCTTCTTTGTAAGCATCACTATTAGTGAAGAGAAAGAACTTTGGCTAGGTTGAATGATGCCCTTCTCTAACATTTATTCGATCATACGCTTAATCTCACTCTTCTATGCATATAGATACATGTAAAGCCTAATGTTAGGTGGTACACTTCCTTGTTTCAAATGAATATCATGGTCATGATCTTGAGCAGGTGGAAGACCCTTAAGAATCTCTCCAAACACCTTCGAATGGTTGTTTATAACTATTTGGAGATCCATTGGAGTAGAGGATATAGATGTTTGAACATCTAGTGAGCACCATTGTGTAATTACACCATGATGTCCCTTTTTGAGCAATTTTGTCATGCTAGTAGATATTATCTCCTTAGAGGGTTTTCCTTGGATATCTCTAAGCTCAATTTCCTTGCCTTTTGAGTAAAATCTCATGAAAATATATTGAAAATTAAGGGCCATTGTTCCCAATGATTGTAACAATTGGACCTCTAATACAACATCAACACCACCCATTTGGATGGAAATCATGGGACTATCCAAAAAATAATCCTCCATATTGAGATTAATACTATGGAACTTCCCAGAACAATGTATGGTACCTCCATCTGCAATCATTACTTGAAACTATGGTGCTAGAAATGCAAAGCAATTGAGATCTTTTTCTAATTTGTAAATGATGAAGTTATGGGTAGTACTAGAATCAATAAACATTGTTACCTTCTTATTTTTAATGTATCCTTGTATATTGAGGGTTTGTGGAGTACTGATGTTGGCCAATGCATGATAAGATATCATTGGAGTATTATCTTCTAGATCTATATCTTGATGATTCCAACTCTTGATCTTCTTCCTCTTCATAGTCTATGAAGAAGAACTTCTTCTCATGACATTTATGTCCCTTACTGTACTTTCCATCACAATTGAAAAATAGTCCCTTTTCTCTTCTTTCATCCATTTGTTGAGATGTCAACCTTGTCGGTTGAAGTACAATTTTTTTATGAACCCAAAAATGATCTTCAGGATGTTTTGTGAAAATAGCTTCCATAATATTTTCAGGATGTTTTATGAAAATCTCATGTTTAACCTCTTCTTTAAATCCACCCATGTAATATTCCAATAAATGTTAATCACTTATGTCATCCACTCTTGTAGTCAATACCTGAAATTATGAATTATAATATTCAATATCACCTAAGTGCTTGATTCGTGTCAATTGAATGAAGTAGTCATGCTCCTAAGCTTTTCCATATTGTACTTCTAAGTATCTTGTAAATAAAACTCAAGTATAATAATAATAAGGGGATCTCCTTTTAACTACCCATTGATACCATTTATATGGTTTTATCTCAAAGTTCAAAGTTGTTATGTGAATCCTTTTCTTATCATCCATAATATTATGTAGTTCAAAATATTGCTCTATTTGGTTCACCCGGGTAAAGACCTTTGTTCCATAAAACTTCCTTAATTCAACCTTGGGGAGGTTCACTCCTTTTGGAGACCATCGATAAGTAACTCCATTATTGGATTTAAATCCCCTTGAAAAATTATTATTATTGGAAGTCGTTCAACTTGAATACTACCTTTATTTTCTTGATTCCCTTCAGACGCCTTATCAGTTTTAGGGAACCTACCATTTAAGGCTTCCATAATCTTTTGTTCCATTTGTTTCAATTTTTTTTCCATCACTCTTTTCATATTCTCCTTACTTTCATCCACACTTTTTTCCATTTATGTTAGAGTATTCATCAAATCAACCTTTTTCATTGACCTGTCATTCAATTAATTGATTTGACTGTTCAATTTGGATAGTTGGTTTTGTATATCTTCATTTTATTCATAAGTCATGGAGGATATTTTTGGAGGTTTAGTTGGCAAATTAATTTTTGGATCCTTCTTTGGAGCAATGGAAAAAAATGTCTATTTTTTTTTTTAAATGAGCTTGCTAACCACATAAAAATCTCTTAAAATCACTAGAAAATAACTTGTAAAAAAACCTTAACTTCCACAATAAATATATCATAAAATTTAATGATTCAAAATCTAAAACTTTTTCTACATGTATTTCACTGTGTCAATTAGGATTCTGAAAACTTCATAGTTTGAAACTTCACTAAAAGAAAATTACAACGAAAATGCCAAGATAATTTATTTCAAGTTTAGTCACAAACCTTGTCTTCCATGGACTATATCTCCAAAATCATAGCAAATATGAACCTAAAAATTTTACTACCTATACTATGAAATGTATCATTAGTCTCCACAAAATTTCATTATTTGAAACCTCCCAGAAGAAGTGTTATACCGAAAATCCCAAGATGAATAGTTTAAAATTGAATTCAGGATGAGTAAAAAACCTTATATTCCATAGGTTATATCTTCGAAAGTATAATGACCCAGAACCTAAAAAAATTATCAAAGTTACTTTGACATGTCACCTAAGTAACCTCAAAAAATTTCTAAAGCATCAAAAAAAAAGTTATAGCGAAAATTTCAAGATGACTTGCTTGAAGCAACAAAACTCTAGGATCGATGCTCAGATACCAAGTGTTAGGTACCAATGCCTTGAGAATGATAAAAAGTCAATGAATAATAGTCCACACTAAGGTAGAAACCTCCTTTCACAATATATTCAATATATAAAATGAGATAATATTCCCTTAATACTAGGTCCCCTTGGTATATATATAGGATGCAAATGGTGCAATGAAGGGTTCTAGACTACATACAAATATAACACTAAAAATGTAATAATTAAATACCTAGGGATTAATAAGGGGTTTTATACTTAACATGGGGATTTGTCTAGGGATTAACATTTTGGCCATAAACAACTTCATATGGTGTCGTTTTGGTAGCTCCACGATAAGTGGTATTGCACCACTATTTGGCAAGGGGAAACCATTGTTCATGTTATGAAATTATACTTCCATGCTAAACCTAATATAAAAGAGGAAGAAAAATTTAAGCTAGAAATCAAATAACAAAGGAAACTGATAGTACACAGAGATTTTGCCCTTGAAACCCAAATGGGAAAACTAGCATTCCTTGAGCATTTTGCTCTCTTATTGTCTTGTTCATTCAAAATCAAAGGTTACATGCCTAACCTTGGTCTACACCTAAGACAAAATTGACATCATACCTTCTTTCTTTACACAAGAACAACCCTATAGCTAATTCAAATTACATCTACATGACCAATAAATTGCTACTAAAAATTAGCATGGAGATTATTACAATATCAACTCTCTCTTAATATGATTACAACATGTCTTATTTATAGGATTTACAGTAGGAAAAACCATAAAGAAAGGTGCCCAAATATGGTTACAGATCCATGCAAATCTCGCGAATCTTAGGATTCTATTAGAGTCAACTTCCAGTCATATTACCAGTCAACTACCAATCAACCTTCATTCTATCTTCACTCGGTTTCCACACAACCTCTTGTCGGTAGACCTCTTTGACTTGTTGTCAATTAATTCGAATTTGAATTTTCCCAGTTGATCCACCTTGACCTTCGAATTTCTATCCCACTTGATCCACCTTGACTCTACTTTCACTGCAAATAATATAGCAACCCAACATTCTCCCACTTATTGTCTTCTTTATTGAACCGAGAGTTTCCTGAAATTTTGTTCACGGACCCAGGGAAACAATGTCCATTGCCTCTCTACACCAAGAGAACTTCACAACACTCACATACTTGGTCAAAGATTCTACTATGTTTTCCAATGTGTCTACTTTCTCCAGCAACACCTTATTTCTTTCCACCATGTCTCTTAAGAAATGGTATTTTACATCAATATGCTTAGTCTTGGAATGATAAGTTGGGTTCTTTGCTAGAAATATTGTGTGTTGACTATCTCAACTTATATTCATAGCTCTGCTCAAACCCGATCCATGAACATAGCCATTGCATCCATACTTATTCTTTGTTTCCATGAGTGGCTTCCATGTATTCAGCTTCTATTGTTGACAAGACTATGACCATCTATTGTTTGTTCAACTAGTTGATTGATACACCGAACATCTTGAACACATATCCATTGGTCAACCTTCATCAATCCATATCTCCAACCCAGTAGTCTTTGAAAAATCCATATACATCTATTCATTGTCATTTCCAATTTTCCCTTGGAAGCATATAACATAGTATTTTGTGCCACACAAATACTTGAATACTCTCTTGACAGTTGTATAGTGCTCCTTTCAAGGTGTCAACATGTATCTAATTAACACTCCCACTGCATGGGAAATTTTTGGTTGAGTGCAAACCATGGCATACATTAGACTACTAACAACACTTTCATAGGGGACACATACCATATCCTCTATTTCTTCATGTGTCTTTAGACATTGTTCAACAGTTAGTCTTGCTCCCATGGGAATTGGCACCTTTACAAGTTTGCAATTTGGCATGTTGAAATGTTTCAAAATTGTTTCAATATACTTATTCTTATTCAACCAGATATTTCTAGTTGCTCTATCTCTCTTGATCTCCATTCCCAAGATGAAGTTTTTTGCACCGAGATCTTGCATGTCGAACTTGGAGGATATTTTCTTCTTCACCTCCTTTATTGCATCCATGTTGTTTTTTATCAACAACATGTCATTGACATACAATGCTACATATATGAAATGCACACCTTCTTCCTTGGAATATATGCACTGATCAACTTTGTCTCTCACAAATACCAAACTAAGGATGTATGTGTTGAACTTTTGATACCACATCCTTGGTGATTGATTTAGACCATAAAGGGATCTTTTCAATTTTCACACCAAGTCTTTTTTGCCTCTTATTACAAATCCTTCAGGTTGTTTCATGTAGATTTATTATTCCAGGTCCCCGCGTAGGAACGTTTTCTTCGCATCCATCTATTCTATTTCCAAATCAAATGTTGTAGCCAGAGACCTTAGTACTATAATGGAAATTAATTTTGGAACATGGGAAAAAATTTCACCGAAGTCGACTCCTTCGACTTGGGAATATCCTTTTTCTACCAGTCGAGCTTTGAATTTCTTGACTTGACCTATTGTGTTCATATTATTCTTGAATACCCACTTTATACTAATGATATTTCTTCCATTGGGAAATTCAACGAAATCCCATGTCTCATTCTTATGCAAGTATTCCATCTCTTAAATCATGGCATCCTTCTAGAGTATACCCTCTATCGATTAGACTACCTCCTTGACTGAATTGGGCTCCTCGTCAGTGGCAGTTAAGATCCTCATCAATGGAATTTAACATAAATGTGGAATGGAAGTCAGTAACACTATACCTTTAAATTGGTTTTCTTACTCATTCATACCTTCTTATGATCGGGGTCGATTGTTTTTCCTCTTCATATGATTCAGTTGACTCATCTGAAACATCTTCTTCTTTGTTCCTCAATTCAAACCTCACCTTATTTGTATTATTCTTTGTTTGAACCACTTCAAATTCAAACTTCCTTCTGGATTCTATGAAGGCCACATATCGACTATACGTTGTTTTCTTTGATGCAGGATCCCAAATCTTATATCATTTCATTCCTTATTTGTATCCAATGAAAATACACTTGACTTCCTTCTTGTCAAATTTTCTCCTCTTTTCCTTGGGAGCATGCACAAATGCATCACAACAAAATAATTTGAGATGAGAAAGTGAATGATTCTTACCATACCATACCTTATGTGGATTCAATTAAACTAGCGTCGACGAAGGAGACATATTCACCAAATATTTTTCAATGTTGACTACATCTGCCCATAATTCTTGTGTGAGCCTAGCACCACTGAGCATACTCCTTTCCTTGTCCATCAATTTTATGTTCATTCTTTCAACAACTCCATTTTGTTGTGGGGTATATGTTGTGGTATTTTGGCGTGTTATGCCACACTATTTGTAGAATTGCTCAAAATCCTTTCCACAGAATTCACCGCCATTGTGATTTATCAGCACCTTAATCTTCTTATCTGTCTAGTTTTCCATAAGAGACTTAAACTCTTTGAATTTATCAAAAACATATTATTTCTTTCTCATGAATTAGATCCATGTCTTCCTCGAAAAATCATCTATGAAGGATACATAATATAGGGATCCACCAAGTGAAGGAATTGAAATAGGGCCAAACACGTCACTATGAATCATTTCTAGAATCCCCTTTTCCCTTGTCGCTCCAGATGGGAACCTCACCCCACTTTGTTTTCCATATATGCAATGTTCACAAAAATTGACTTATAAATTACATTCGGGAAAATAGTTGACCATACCTTTGTTATGTGTAGCTCGAATTCCTTTTTCTCTAATGTGTCCCATCCTCTCATGTCTTAGCATGGTCGGGTCAGCTTGACGAAGACTTGTCGAGTCAGTTTAAATTGACTTGGCTAGAGTTGAGTCGAGTTGAGTCAACTTCAGGAACAACGATGTTGTTGCATCCAATTGATTCGGCATTCCCTAATAACGTGTATAGTGTTCCAATCCGAATTCCTTTCATTAAGGCCATCGCACCTATGAGAATTTTGCATGTATCCTTCTAAAATAAAGTGTTCACTCCTACATCACTCATGTTATTGATAGATATCAGTTTTATTTCCAAACCTAGAATATGTAGTACACCTGGAAGGGTTCTACTCCTCCCTTCCTACAGTATCAGTCAGACACTTCTCTGTCCGACAATTTTGGTTGTCGAGTCATCCTCCAAGAACACACCTCCTCCTTCATATCGTTCATATTTGCAAAACATTCTCTATGTGGTGTCATATGATGGGATGCTCCTAAGTCAATCAACCAAACATCTTGATCCAAATATGTATTGGTCGATGCTAGATACACATCACCATCTTTTTCTAGAGAAGTCTTTCTCTCAGTAGATTGCTTCTCATCGGATATTGACTGACTTCCATTTCCTTCGACTTGAAGTCCCTTTTATAATGACCAGCTTTACTGCATATACAACATCTTATTGTTGATTGAACATGGGATTTAGATATACCCTTTGACTTATACTTTCTACCATATAATTTAACTTTATCTATGTCGATTGATTAACCTCTCACCATTAAATCAGCTTTGGTCTATCCTTCCATGTACTTCCTTCTCATTTCTTCTGACAATACAGATGCAACCATGTCTTCTAGCAAGAAACAACTGAATCATACTCCTTTCCATTCTCTCAAGTTTCTCCCACTCTTCCCTTGAAATACCTTTCGGAATGGTACATGGATAGACTGTTGCCCATTGTTCTCAACCTAGAAAGAGATCTTCAATTTTAAGCTTCCAAAGCACAAAATTATGGCCATTGAATTTTTCAATCTCTATTCTTGAGCTACTTTCCATTCTTGAAGCACAACTTTAAATATCTATGACTTACGACTCTTTTTGTACATAAGGTTTAGCTCAGATCCAAGGTTGTTAAACCAAACTCTGATACCACATGTTAGGAACTTATACTTCCACGCTAAACCAAACTT
Organism: Picea sitchensis; assembly: GCA_010110895.2. NCBI lineage: Eukaryota > Viridiplantae > Streptophyta > Pinopsida > Pinales > Pinaceae > Picea > Picea sitchensis. The sequence continues at coordinate 138,309 of SNQJ01S0021508.1, forward strand.
AAGAGAGGAAGATAAATTTAAGATAGAAATCAAATGACAAAGCAAACTCATAGTACATAAAGATTTTACCTTGGAAATGTGTTGGTAGCCAATTCACTTTTTTCTAGTGTCTTATAAGTTGCCTACACCAATGTTTTGCAAACATCAATTTTTCGTCGCAATTTTCTAATAAACGACATTTTCATTTTTTGTGACATTTGCCCATTTGCCTTCGTTTTGTTTTCACGACTGTAAGCGTGAAAACTTCACCTTTTGAAGTCACATTGAAGTCATTATTTGAACTGCCAATATCTCTTTTTTCGATATGCCTATTGCGCTTACCTTGTATTTATCATCATACAACTGGTAAGATCCTTTGATCAGTACTCATACTTCGATTGATTGTGTAATTTGGTTTTATTGAGTTTGTAAGGCATTAGCATTTGGACTTGCATTTTATTCGACCTACCTGACCATTGATTTCATAAAAATGCATAGGGGTTATGATTAAATTTTTTTTATATATATCTGTTGATATAATCCTTATGTTGATGTTTTCATAACTATTGGTATGTTGAAGACCCATTGGCACATTGGTTAAACGATTGATATGAGTTGTTACAATACATTGGCGCGTGGTTAATTATTTGGTTTCAAATTGAATATTTGGTGGTTTAAAACTTTGGCACAATGATTGATTGTGCGTTGGTTTGTACACTTGCCATTTCATTCATTAGTCAGCTAATTCACATAATTGTCAAACTATGCTATAATGGGTAGTACAGCTATGTAAACCGGCGGTTGTACTTTGGTAATAACTCTTTTGCATGGCAGAGATAAACTCCACCACCTTCACACAATGGCATTTATGCCTATCCCTTACTCACCGTTTACCTCTGTTAGCTCGGATAACCCTGCATGCATTTCACTCCTGTGTGTGCTATGACTCAAACCCTGGACTTACCGTGTGCTCGGCTCCATGGCACCAGTCGTACAAATCGAGCCAAATGGCAACCAAGCCTTATTAATGTTTGAAAATGCCCGAAAAGACCTGGAAGCTAACGGTTGGCTCACCTTCGTGCAGAGATTTGAGGGTTTTAACCTATTCGTGGCACAACAATTTGCTTTAACTTTCAATGGTTGTAGAGCCAAGGTGGGTGATATCCAGTTGGAAATCGATGAGGGATTTATCATTTCTGCTACAGGGTTACCTGCCACAGGTCAACATTGGTTCAAAAATTCAAAAGTAGAAGAGGTTCCATGGCCGCTGTTGTTTCTCTCGCGCAAGGTCACCTCTTGTGACAGAGGTATGCCCATATCTATGCTCAAACCACAATGGCACGACCTTTTGATGCTAGTCAAGCAGTTCGTGACCTGTGAAGGTCGATACGGACTCGTTTTTCTCTACCACCTGCGGTTGCTAATGCATTTTATAGGGTACCCGGTGAACATGCCTTTCTACTTTCAGTACAGCTTATATAAAATGTCGAAAAGGTTTAAAAAGGAGAAGGCTGACAGCAGCCTGTTCCACCATGGGCTTATTAAACTTATTGTTATTTATCACTTGAGTTTACATGGTGATAGCTTGACAACTTTCGTCACTCAAAATGGTTTCAAGGACATAAATCCTATACAGGTTGACAAGCCTGTGGTGAGTGAAGTCAAGGCTGGACCACCCATGCCCTTCCATATCCTATTACCCACCCCTAAGCCTTCAGGCGACCCTCCTATTGACTTACCAGACATTGGAACTGAGAAGGCCGAGGCTATTAAAAAGCCTATAAGCAGAAAACCTAAGGCAAACCCTACTGCTAATGCCAAGGGTATAAAGAATGCTAGGCTCATTTCAAGGATGGCTAGAACCAAACCTAAACCCTCTGCTGAGTCAAAGCCTATAATCCTTAGTGAGGATTCCGACTCAGACATAGAACGTTTTTTAGCCAATGAGTACCCTTACTCACAGGGTTTATGCCCTGAGCCACCGTATGATTTTGTGACGAATCTTCCCCCCTGCCTAAGGAATAACCCTGGCTACCCTGGTATCAAATTGCCTAGTGAAGCCCTCAGCAATATGTCCAAACCCTCGCCTGCTCCTTCAAAACCCACAAAGTTGTCATGTGACCAATGTGAGTTATGGTTGGAATGATACTACATTGATGTCCCCCTACTCCAATCGAAAATTCAATCGCTGGAAGATCAAATTGCAGTATTAACCAACCAAAGAGACCAACTCCAAGCAACTGATAAAAAGCAGAAGACAACTAGCTCCATCCTTTTCAAGAATGTTGAATCGGCCACAGTCGTTATCAACTCAAAGTTGTCATGATCCAGCCATACAGGTATGAATTTTGGTATCGTTTAGTTTTGTGAATNTTTGGTTTCTTTGTTTATGCTTCCACTACATGTTTAGTTGATTACTCAGTTGTGCTTTTAGTAGATAAAGTGATTTTACTTTGAGCTAACTGTCAGGTGTTGGGTTGAAGTGGTAAAATATCAACAAGGTATCAGAGCCTGATCTCTGAAGGGAGGAAACCAAGACATATCTCAGATCCATAGCAGATCCATAATTAGCAGGCGAAAATAGAAAGATGGATTTCTGGGAAACAACCGTATAGAGGTAAAACCTATTTTTAACATGTGTACAAGTGTGTATGTGGATCTAAAAAAGCACAGTTGTGTACATACATGGGAGGTTTTGAGCATAGTTGTGTATATGTAGGTTATAATGGGCATAGTCACATACATACATGGGTTGCAGTGGTGACAGTCATGTACATACACGAGTTACAGTGGTGACAATCGCATACAAGTTCGTACAAGTCAGTACAAGGGAAGTTTTTAGTAGCAGGTTATTTCGAGGGTAGTTTATCAGGTCTTAGGGATGCAACAACACCGTTGAGAGTTGAATATTGATTGGATGGAGCATCCAACTTCCTATCTTGGAAAGAAAGAGTAACTTTGGCATTGGAAGAGTATTACCTTTGGGAGATAGTGGATAAAGTAGTTACTCCATTGACAAATCCAGTATCTTTGGAAGCTCACAACAAGAAGGAGATAAAAGCAGAGAGGGTCCTCTTGGATTCCATGAAGGATCATATAATCCCTCACCTAATCAAGAAGAAGGAAACCAAAGAGATGTTTGATGCTTGGTAAGTTTATTCCAGAGAAAGAACATAAATAGGAAGATGGTCTTAAGGAATAAAATCAGATCAGTGAGGATGTCTAGATCTGATAATGTTACCAACTATCTCATGAGGATAACATAGGTATGTGATTATATTGTAGCCATAGGGGAGAAAATGGAGGACTCAGATCTTGTGAATGTGGAATCGAAGGGTATTCCCAAGTTATGGGAACCATTTTTCAAGGGAGTTTGCACTCAGGAAAATCTCCTAGATTGGCAGAGACTTTGGGATGATTGCATCCAAGAAGAGTCTTAGGAGGATTCTAAGAGAAGAAATTAGGGAGGTAGTGAACAGAACTTGGTTCTTGTTAGTAAAACAAGGAAGGGTAAAGGAAAGATTTATGGAAAGAAGGGTAACAATGATGGAGGATCATCATAGCCAGGGAAGAAGAAGGACTTGGGTAAAATCAAGTGTTTCTCATGTCATAAGAATGGACATTATGCATCTTAGTGTCTGGAGAATAAGAATAAGGGTAATGGAAAGACACAAATATCAACATCAGTGGAGACGCATCTTGATGAGTTTGCAAAAAAGTTTGATAAGGATTTATCACTATTTTCTTTCCTTTCCACAAGCACAACAATGAGGAGTTCTTGGTTCTTGGAAAATGGTGCATCTTGTCATACGACAGAAGCACCCGAGCTATTTAGCAATCTAACAGAGAGAGACACATATATTCATGTACAAATTGGTGACGATATCAGGTATGCAATGAAGGGAGAGGGAAAAATTACATTCCATCTCAAGTCATGGGGTTTGTTCATTGGATGCCCATGATATGCTTTACATACCAAGTTTGAAGAAGAATTTGATTTTAGACTCAACTATGGAGGACAAGGGTTTTTCTATTACTTTTCATAGAGGGCGGGTACTCATACATCCAGAGAAGGCTAGCCCAGACAACATAGTGGTCATTGGGGTTAGAGAAGACACTTTATATAGGTTGTAGGGAAATCCTATTCAGTATTTGGTACATGATAGTGAAAAACAATGTGAGTTGTGGCACAGGAGGTTGGGACACCTACATTGTAGGGCATTTCTGATTTTGAGGGGGATTGTTACAGGTCTTCCAGAGTTCAATTTTGCGCAACAGGGAGTGTGTAAAGGGTGTTCACTTAGCAAGAATGTCAAGGTTTTTTTTCTTAGCAGCGAGAGTAGGTCCAAGGGGATCTTGGATCTTATTCACTAAGATGTGATTGGGATGATGTCATTAGCATCATTATAGGGATCGTAATATTATGTGATGTTTATTGATGATTTTTCTAGGAAAACCTGGATCTTCTTTATGAATACTAAGGATGAGGTCTTCAATCGGTTTCAGGAGTTTAAGGCTTAGGTAGAGAACCAGAAAGGTAAGAATATAAAGGTATTGAGGTCATATAATGGAGGAGAGTACACCTCCAATGGCTTCAAGGATTTCTGCAAGGAGGAAAGGATCAAGAGGGAGTTGTTAGTCTCATACAACCCTCTACAGAATGGGGTTGCGGAGAGAAACAATTAGTCCATCATTGGTTTTTCCAAGGATATGATACATGACCAAGAGTTTCCATGGGTAGAGGCATGTAACATGATGATGTATGTGCAGAACAAGAGTCCTCATAGGATATTGGGGGACAAGACTCTGGAGGAGGCATTCTCATGGGTGAAGCCAGAGATAGGACATTTGAGGATCTTTGGTAGTCCATTGTATATCCATGTGCCTATGGATAAGAGGATGAAGTTGGAGGCTTTGGGATAGAATGGTATATTCATGGGGTAAAACAAGACTTCAAAGGATGACAAGATCTTCATTCTAGTGCATCAAAAGACAGTTGTGAGAAAATATGTTAATTTTGAGGAGAACTTGGCATCTGGGAGTACTCAAGAGTCATCAACAGTGAGAGAGGACAAGGAACAATAGGATTTGAAGGATGAGAAGTAGTCATTAGTTTAGAATTTAAATGGGGGAAAGGAGTTATCCCCTTCCATCCCTTTCAAGAGACCTAGATGGATATTGCAGACATTGAAGGATGTCAATGAGGATCCTAGGAGTGTGGTCAGGGAGAAAAAGCCTTCGAAGTAGTTTCCAAACTATATGGTGCTTATGAGTAGCATAATTTATGTCGAGTCTTCCAGTTTTGAGGAATCAACAAATTAGTTGGTATGGAAGGATGTTATGGTAGAGGAGTACACCTCTATTACAAGGAATGATGTTTGGGACATAGTGTCGAGACTAGAGAGGAAGTCAATTGTGAGTTCTAGATGGCTTAGAGAGGAAGTCAATTGTGAGTTCTAGATGGCTCTGCAAGTTCAAGCATGTTACAGATGGTAGCATCCAGAAGTTCAAAGAGAGGTTTGTGGCAAGAGGGTTCTCCCATAAAGAGGGAGTGGACTACAAGGAAACATTTTCTCCATTTGTTAGGTATGCTTCTATCCAAGATATTATTTATATTGCTTCAGTTATGAGGTAGACGATAACTTAGATGGATGTGAAAAAAGTGTTCCTCAATGGGATCATTGAGGAGGATGTGTACATAGAGAAACCTCATGAATTTGAGGTAAATGGGAGGATTCTCATGTGTGGAGGCTTAAGAAATTCTTGTATGGACTCAAATAGGCACCCAGGGTGTGGTATTCCAGGATCAATAGATACTTACAGAGAATGGGATTTACCAAGAGTGAGGCGGATCCTAACTTGTACTTCATACTTGTTGGAAAGGATTCTCTCATCTTGGTTTTGTACATAGATGTATAGGATCTTATTGCAAGGTGAAAACTAAATTTAGAAAGTGAGTTTGAGATGAAGTACATTGGATTCATGCATTATTTCTTGGGATTAGAGGTATGGAAGGTATCGAGAGAGATATTCCTTGGACAAGGGAAGTATGTAGTTGAGATCTTGAGAATATTAGAGATGGAGGACTGTAAATCAACGACTGCACCTATGATTACCAATATGAAGAAGGTGATCACTTCAGATTCAAAGTTGGTGGTTCCCAAGATATACAAGTAGTTGATAAAGTCCTTGATGAATTTGGTCAACACCAGGAAAAATATTTTTTTCGCTGTGAACACCTCGAGTCATTTCATGATGGAGTCGAGGCAGGTGCATTGGATCAAAACAAATCATGTGCTCAAGTATCTAAGAGGTACAATGGAGTATGGATTGAGGTATATTGGAGGAGATGGAGTGGAGTTTCAAGGATATACAAACTCAAATTGGGCAGGGAGTATAGTAGACAAAAAGAGAACCTTGAGGTGTTGCTTCAACTTGGGATCAACAATGATTACTTGGTTCAGTAGGAAGAAGACTTTTGTATCACTGGGTTCAACATAAGCAAAGTATATGGTATCGAATATGACTAGTTGTGAAGCCATCTGGCTTCGCAATTTTCTTACAAGTTTATTTGATCAACAATTGGAGCCTATGGTGATATACTGTGATAATCATAGTTGTATAAAACTCTTAACGAATCTAATATTCCATAATAAGTCCAAGCATGTTAAGACCAGATACCACTTCATTTGATATGAGATCTAGAAGGGAGAAATGAGGCTCCAATATATTTCCACATATGAGAAGGTTGTAGATATTCTAACCAAACCCTTGGAGAAAGGGAAGTTTGTGTTCTTTAGAGACAGACTTGGAGTGGTGT
>SNQJ01S0021508.1:154864-179018 GCA_010110895.2 Picea sitchensis
TTTAAAAAGGTAAAACAGGTTAGTTAGACCCCTAATTCTAAGCAGTGAAGCAAAGGGAAACCTAAACAAGCAAGGCAAGAAGAAGGGAGGTGTCAAACCTGATTTGATCTATGAGGGTTTCTAAGTTGGTTGATTAATGGTGAAATACTCACCACAGAAATCTAAAAGCAACCATATGTGATTCATCTTTGATATCCCATGTTTTTACCAATGGGTAGTTTCCTTCACCATTCAAGAGACAACATACACCCACATTCTCTCTACAACTCATATAAATTGCACTAGGTATCAGTGTCCTTCAATAAGTGGAATCGAACTTAACTTGGACGATAACCTTATTGACCAAACAATAACATCCTTCAACCAGAGCATGGTGTGCAAGTTTTCAACTCTAACACCATATCAGAAAAATATAGGAAGCATAATAATAACCACAATGAAGAATGAACAATGAGAGAAACTTGAAGAAGATATTCAATATTAACTGCACTCCACTTAATATAAAAATGTTAATATATTTTATAAGGATTGTAGTTTTTTGTAAGATACAACTTATTCATTTTAAATATGAAGTGGTTGAGTGATTATCTCAAACATCAACTAACAATAATTTAATTCCTATCAACTTAACATTATTATGTAAGTAAGCATTATAATCTAACAAAGAAGCATCAAACATGCTCTTTGAATAGGTCTGGGTGCACTTTAGGATACCAAGGAGCATCATCTTAGATAGGGGTACAAGATTTCTTAGTGCCTTTTGGACTACACTTTGGGAAAATATAGACACCAAGTTGAAGAGATCTATAGCTTTCCATCCAAATATAGATGGGCATAGAATTATACAATAGGACATTGGTTTATCTTATGAGGGGTTACAATAAGAAGAATCCAAATATCTAGGATGAAAATCTGATCTATATTCAACACTCTTATAATAAAGAGGTCCACACTTCTACTAGTAAGTTTGCTTCCTAAACTTGCTTTGGGTGTTTGTTTCCTTTCCCTTGGATGTTTTATATGGATGACAAAGAGGAGTGAGGGAAGATGTCACATGAGAAGCTTTGAAAGTGAATAAATTTGTTAAAAATATTAGAAAATCCATTTGCAACTACGATATACACTAAAAAATTCATAGGAGAGGTATAAGGCCCAACATGATCATCATAGAACTAAGAAAACATTCAAGGTGGGAGACAGAGTTTGGTTGCAACTAAACAAAGAAAGGATACAGGGTCCTGGTAAGAAGATCAAGTCTATGTGATATGTTTTTTTGAGGTATTGGAGAAGGTGATATGGTCCTTGTGATATGCCTATACACTCAATATACCCCCATATATTCTCATTTACTTAGTAGTGAATGTGGAAAATATGAATCTCTATGAGCGAAGGATGTTGGATCAAGAAACTAAGGAATGGGTCCTACCTACCATAAATTACTTAACACTAGAAGCTCAAATGAATTTGGCAGAAGAAACAATTTTTTAAAAGAATTCAAGAACTACAAGACATGGACAACATGACCTCTAGTAGATAAGTTTGGAAGGGAAACCTCTAGGCAAGGAAAAATGGTACTCCATGGATAATTTAGAGGAAAATTTTCATCACCTCATTTAGTAAAATATTTTGGGGACCAAAATCCTCTCTGAATGGGGAGGAATGATCTGGAATGGATCATTTAATAATTTTTCATCTATTTTAGTACTTTATGGTTGGGAAGATTGGAGGAATTGGCTTGCAAAGGACATTTTAGCAGTAGGTCTCAGTTTCGAGATTTGGGGTCAAAATTTCATGACCATATATCTTGATCTCTCAACGTTTTTATACACACCGAGAGATTTCCAACAATTTCAAAATCACCTCAATCAGAACTCATATGCAAAAGTTATGCCTCTCACAAGTTGACCAACCTTGTTGACCACCATGGTACTGAGTGGATCCCCCGTTAGCCCCCATTACTCACACATGTGGGGCTAGTCATATGTGGACTTTCAAGAATATTCTAGAGGTTCCAAAACCATAACATTAATTAAGGGTTGAGGCATGCAAAAACCCTAACCCTAACCCTAGATGACTATTAGGCTATGTTAAATATTGGGCCACTAAGAAGAGAATTGATTCCATTCTTTTAGTATTGTACTTGTTCCATAGTTGAGAAGAGAATCTAGGAGTGGGGTTTGAGAAAATAAGAAAGGAAATGGAAAATTTTGTAACAACCATTTAGGCCACAATGTCATAGGAAACTCCATAGTGAGTGTCCCTTTCTTTGTACTTGCATTTCATAACTAAAGAAAAGAGAGCAAAGCATAGGCCTCACCTTCTATTTGGATTTCTCCCATATTGGGTTTCCCGAATCACATATTGTGTTCATTTATGTGGATGGTGTGTTCATTTCTTTGTTCTTTCATTTTTGGATTTTAGTTATTTCATAAATTTGAGCATTAAACTAGTAATAATAAATCTAGGATCTAAGGAAACAAATTGTATAATAAAAGATTTCATAATATTACAAGATTTGTTGTGATGAACAACTCTAGTGGAATATCCACTGAAGTTTGTGTATCAACAACAAGATGACACTACCAAGACAAATTTTTAGATGCACTTAGATTTTAAATTATGACAATACAAGTTTTCAGCATCTAATTTACCAACAAATAAGACATTTTTAAGATTATTATCCCCAAGCACAAGTTCACTAAAAAGGGAATAAAGGATATAAACTAAAACCAAAAATCTAATAATCATGTGAATAACCATACTTGGATGATGAAGATAATCATAATGAAGAAACTCAATAAACAACATTTTTAGAGAAGGGTAACCATTCCTATCCATAAGTGCAGATGGAGGAATCTAATCTTCCCTTGGTGGATAGAGAAGAAGACAAGAATATCGACAATTCCTCCTCCAAGGTGGTAGTTCTAAATGAAGGCCCACCAGGGGGGAATGAATAAAATTCATAAATCCAACAATTTGATTCCAATAAATAGTTGGTACTCCATATGAATCTTGGAAATCCAAATTTCAATTTATAGTTACTCACCATGGAACTTTCTATGAGTGGTGGCTTGAGGTTAAAAAGAAGAAAGGGGGAAAATGCAGGATCAAGGATTATTTTTCAATGGGTCATAAATTAAATGTCCATTATTTATGTAACAATAAATATGTAAGTGCAATATACAATTGTTTAATATAATTTCCAATTAATCTATGGATAGAAACAACAATGTTTTCTTTTGAAAAAATTAAAACCCAAATTTTCCATGCATAGGGTTGGTGTCAGGGACTTACAATCTACTTGAATTTTTATTTGCAAACTTGATTTTCCCTAATTTTATTTCAACACTTGATGTCATGTGGAATTGCGTTACCTCGGTCACAGTGGTTTGGCCAGCATGGTCCTACTACCAAAATATGCCTCTTCACTTAAGATATGCCCATAACTTTGATTTAAGTAGTAGGAACATGTCCAACCACGGCCTTGAAAACATCCTAGCAATAATTTAATACTTAACCAATATTTCAAAACTTAGCCAACATAAGCAAAGCAAGGAATGGTAACATCCAACAACATAAAGAGTCCACAACACACATGTATAGGCAACACCCAAGGTAGGTACCTTAACTTTATTTAGATTAAGAATGTTACAATGTGAAATACAAGAGTGCAACCAACTACCCACATATTATTTACATACTACAATTACAAAATGCACAACTGTCTACAAGAACTATCAATCTAACCCATAAATAAACCATAGACTTGCCTCCTATAGGTCATGTCTTCTTCCTCTTTCAGTAAGCTAGTGTAATTCAACCCACCGTGCCAACCCCTGAACTTAGCATAGATTGTAGAGCTCTTTTACACTTGTGTGAATGACTTATTGAATGATCTCCTAGAACCTTTGAGGCATCCACTATTTATACAAGATTTTCCTTGCACTTGCAAGCCCCTCTGAGCCTAAGTGGACCCAATTTCCCACATCACCAGCTTTGACTATGCCCGATGGTACCTTTTCCCCCTTCATGAATTGTTTGTGGACCTTTCAATATCCAACGGTGCTATTCCCAAAGTGACACTTTCCCAACAAGTGTGCCCAAGTGCTCCTAACAATGGTGCACCTAACAAGTGAATCTAATGGATGTGTGCTCGATAGATGTGTTCCAGGAATATGTGTACCCAATGAGTGCATCCTATGATTTCACTATGTAGTTTCTTGTATAGAATACACTTCTACCATCCATCACAACCCATAAGTGTGGAACACRCAACTCCTTGGGTCCACATGTATCCTTAGCACCAATCTATAAAATTCAGACAAGTTCTTTATGCCACTTTGTATGTTATTCATCATATTTGTGGATCAGATGAGGTCATCTACCATAACCCCCACTTTGTCTTCCCTCACCGAGTTCTCTTCCAAGCTTCTCTTGGCGCATCCAACTAATGCAAGCTATCAAGGTCTACGTCGCACCCAGTATGAGTAGGAGCACCACATGTCTATGGTGCACCTTTCCATCATTCAAGGGTACCCAAAAGTAACTCTTCTAGCCATCAACCTTCTATAATGTTTGTCCATGTCGATTAATGACCACCAAGGTGATCATGTAGCAAAGGTGCTCGAAGCCATTCAAGGATAAGGGATCACATCCTTCCCCACTAAAAGTTGTTGTTTGAAAACATCCTCAAGAACCTATTGTCCTCCAAGTCTATTTCCCAAACCTATGCATCCATCTGCAATTGACTTCTTCAACTACTCCACATTGTCAATGCTAAAATTGTTATGCAATTTCCTAGTGTCCAATTCTTCCTTTGAGCAAAGTGCCTTTTCCCAAACTCTACCATTAATTCCTCTTGGATGTCTTTGTTATTGTTGTTTCATTTTATTGCAACTAAAATTTAATTAGAACAATGTTTCTACTACCTATTGTTGTTGAAATCCAACCTTCATCAAGAAGATAAAAAAAATATGTCCAATTTCTACACCATACAAACCTACTACTGCATTAGTACTCTTGACCCATTATGCCATGCTTCTATAAACTAAACTCTCCACGACTTGAACTAGACATGTTACCAATTCGATTTTCATGCCCAGAATGATCACTTCCTTCTGCATTGCTATATGTTGGTACAACTCTACTAGATCATGGTAAGGTCACCATCCTTTCCATCAAACTATCAAGTCAACTTCTACAACCCAACACTCTAACTTCTTCATTGAACTTGGCACCTTTTCTTGGTTCACTTAGGCTCCACTTCTAATTGCTATGAAATGCATTACATTAATCTATGTAGTCAAGAAGAGGATGGTAGATGGCCATCATAGCCACTGCCTTCAAGAATTTCAACAGTTTGTCCAAAGTCCCCTAAGTTAGATGAGTCAATTGAAAGACTTCCATACCTATTCCTAGAAATCATACTCAAACCACCCAAGGAGAAATCTGCCCAATCTTATGCCTTTGTATACAAAGGTGGGAAAGCATATTCCTTGTCAACTTGGTTTTCTTTATTATTTGAACCATCTAGGTCAAATGCACACATTTCCATGTTGATTCCTTCATTATATCCATCTCTCCACTTAGAAATAAATTGTCCTACTCCTCCAAGAAAGTGTCCACTACTTCAGTGCTATTATTGTTGCTAAATGAAGGAAAGGTCTCCACCCCTTCCTCAATTTTTTCAAGTATCCTCTTGCAAATCAACAAGTTCTTCAAGGCACTCATGCACTAGTGCATCCTTACCCATTGTCCTACTTCTTGGACAATAAATTTCCTAAGTCAATATCAATGTGGAGAATATAATGGCTTGATGACATTGCAAGTTTCATCCTTTTGAAAAAATGACTCCTCCTTTGTCTATCCTTTCACTAAACTTTGCACCTTTAGAGGTAACTTAGGCTCCATTGCCTAATTCTAGGAAGTGAGCTACTTGTGGCTTTGATCAATGAACAAAAAATGGCAGGTGGCCACCAAGGCCACCTCCAACAACTGCAACAATTCTCTATTGAGAATCCATTATGGGATTCACCTTAGAAAACTATTGTTCCTAAATTTATAATCCATACTCGCATAAACCTACTATTAAGGCACCAAGAACCTCCAATGTTGCCTTCGAGGTCTGTTGCACTTGGTCTCCTTCCAAGGTTGCCAAATTTTCCTTCAAAATTGGTTCCACTTGGATTTCTTCCATGTCTACTAACTTCTTCTTCAAAAAACAACCAATGGATTAAATGGTTCTAATAATAAGGGAAAAAAATAACATTCTTACCTCTGGACTTAAGCAATTTCAAATATTGCTTCCTTTTCTTCACAAACTCTTCCTTTGTGCCATCCATGTTGCACATGGGCATGGCTAAAGAACTAACTTAAATCTCAAAGACTTGAGTAGACCTTACTTCCTAAATCCTACTATTGTCCACTTGCTCAACTTGTCACTGAAGCTTGTTGCTCCCTTCCAAGTCACACTGAAGAGCACCCAAAGTCTTCAAGGTCTGTGCAGATAAATTTTCTTGGCTTCCTGCTATGTCAAGGCACTCTCTATGTTCCAAAATTCAAGTCATTCTTCCAACTACCTAACAACTCATTCCAAATCTATGTTGTTGCCTCAAGTTCACTCGAATGCGATGAAGAGTGCTTGAACTGCTTTAATACCACTTGTCAAGGACCTATAGTTTGCTCAAATATTTCTTCACAATCATGAGGTTCCCTAATTCTGTTTCACTACATGAGATCGTGTGGCACTACTTTACCTCAACCAGAGTGGCTTGTCCAACTTGCACCTACTACAACCAAATTATGACTCTTCACTTAAGGTTTGTCCATAAATCTTCCTTAAGCTACAATTTGTCAAATGCAACTAATCTCTACTCATCCAAGTTCATTCAACCATAGGCACACATCCAACCATAGCCTTTAAAACATCCCAACAATAATTTAATACTTGCAAATATTCCAATACTTATCCAACACAAGAAAAGCAAGGAAAAATAGCATCCAACAAAATGAAGATTCCACAACACACATGTATAGGTGGCACCCAAGGTAAGTTCTTAAACTTTATTTAGATGAAGAATGTTACAATGTACAATGGAGGAGCGTGACCAATTTCCTATGGCTCATTTACAAACTACAATTACAAAAGGCACTACTACCTACAAGAATTTCCAATCCAATCCCTAAAGCAACCATAAGTCTACCTCTTGTAGGTCCTATCTTCATCTCCTTTTCACTCAACCAATGCAATTTTCCCTACTGTGCCAACCCATGAACTTAACACAAATTGCATAGCTCTTTTACACTTGTGTGAATAACTTCCTAAATAATATCCTAGCACCTTTTAGGCATCCACCATTATTACAAGACTTTCCTTGCACTTGCAATCCCCTCCAAGCCTAAATGGACCCAAGTACCCACATTGCCAACTTCAATTGTTCTCGACCATGCCTCCACCCCCTTCATGATTTTTCCACTAACCATCCAATGTCCAATGGTGCTATGCCCAAAGTGCCACACACCCAACAAGTGCACCTAAGGTGCCCAAGTGTGCCTAATGGATGTGTGCCTTGCATATATGTCTTTGGTGGATGTGCACCCAAAGAGTGTGTTCCATGATTGCTTATGCCCAAAGAAATTTCTATCATCCATTGAAACTCCCAAGTGTGGAACTCCCAACTTGTTGGGTCTGCATGTAGTCCAAGTACCCAAGTCTATAAAAACTAGTCAAGTTATATATGCCACTTTATTTTTCATGCATCATACTTATGGATTGGATGGGATCATTTTCCATAGCCCCCACTTTGTCTTCCCTCACTAGGTTCTCTTCCAAGATTCTCTAGGTGTGTCCAACTAATGTGATATGCCAAGGTTTGTGGTGTGCCTAGTCTAAGAAAGAGTTTCCAACATGTCGATGATGTGCCTTTCCATTGTGCAAGGGTGCCCAAAATCGACTCTTCTAGCCATTAACATTCCATCATGATAACCACCAAGGTTATCATGTGGCGAAGGTTCCCAAAGCCATTCAAGGCTAGGCTATTACATCCTCTCCCACTAAAATTCATTGATGTCCTTGGCAACATCCTCAAGAACCTATTGTCCTCCAAGTATGCGGCCCAAACCTATGCATCCATTTATAATTGAATTATTCAACTATTCCATACTATTAATGCCAATTTTTTTATGAAACTACCCACTATCCAATTCTTCCTTTGAAAAAAATACATTTGCCGAACTTCTTCCAACAATACCTCTTGGATGTCTTTGTTGCTACCGTTTCCTTCCATTGCAGCTACAATGTAAGTCCAAAATTTATGTTGTTGCCTAGTATTGTGGAAAAATCCAACCTTCATCAAGAAGATCAAAAAAATGTCCAAGTGTTGCACCATCCAAACCTACTAATACATCCTCACTCTTGATTCATTATTTCATGCTTATGTACATTGAACTCTCCATGCCTTGAACCAATTAGGTGGTCAATCCAACTGTGATTCCCAAGCCATAGGAATGCACCTTTTCATACCCAGAATGATCAATTCCTTCTATACATTAGTATCTTTGTATGAATCTGTTGGATCAAGGAAAGGTCACCAACTTTGCCTCCAAATTCTCCAGTCACCTCCTACAATCCAACGCTCTCTCTTCTTCATTGAACTTGACACCTTTTCTTGGTGCACTTGTAGCTTCACTTCCAACTCCTAGGAAATGGAATGAGCCAAGTTGTATAGTCAAGAAGAGGGTGGAAAATTTCCATCACGACCACTGCCCTCAAACACTCTAATAGTTTTTCCAAAGTCCCTTAAGTCAAATGAGTCCATCGAACAAATTCCATAGCTCTAGCTTAAGACAGACATGAACACACCAACACTTTGGATGCCTTCAACCAATGATCAAATAATCTTTGAGTCATCCTAGCAATCATCCTCAAACACCCAAGGAGTGCTCAACCTCATCCTAGGTCCCCATATACTAAAGTGGAAGAGAATATTCATGATCAACTTGGCTTGATTTATTGTCTAAACCATCTAGGTTGAATGCACACTTTTCTTGGTTGACTCCTTCATTGTCTCTATCTATCCACTTAGAATTGGATTTCCCTTCTCCTACAAACAAGCATCCATTGCTTTATCATTGTTGTCATTGTTGCACAAAGTAAAGGTCTCCACCCATTTCTCAAAGCTATCAAGTTTCCTCCTGCATCTCAACAAATTATTCAAGGCGATCATGCACTAGCACCTCCTTACCCACTATCTTACTTCTTAGACAAAAAACTTCCTAAACTGACATCAATGTGGAAAAGAGGATGGTCTGCTACCATCGTGATTTTTATCCTCTTTACAAAACAAATTCTCCTATGTATATCCTTTCACTAAACTTGGCACCCTTACAAGTGCCTTAGGCTCTGTTGCCTTCTCCTATGTATCAAGTGACTCGTGACTTTGATTAGTGAATGGGAGATGGTAGGTTGTTGCCAAGGTCACCTCTAACCACAACAACAATGATTTTCCCAGAGTCCACTATGAGATTCACCTTAGAAAACTACTATTTCTTACTTTTCCCCCAAAACTTGCCTAAACATGTTGTTAAGACACCCAAAACCTCCAATGTTGCGTTTGAAGTTTGTTGCAGTTGAGATTCTCCCAAGACTATTGGATTTTCCTTCAAAATTTGTTGCACTTGAACTTCTTTCAAGTCTTCAAACTTCTTCAAAACATAATCAATGGAAACATGATTCTAATAGTAAAGGAAGCAAACAACATTCTTACCTTTGGACTTGGGAAATTTCAATTGCTTCCTTTTTTTCATAGACTCTTCCTCTATGCCATCCTTGTTGCACATGGGTATGGCCAAAGAATCTACCCCAAGTCTCATAGAATAAACTCTACCTTGATGCCTCAAGCCTATTCTTGTCATCTTTCTCAACCTGTTACTAAAGCCTATTGATCCCTTCCAAGTCATGGTGAATAGTGCCTAAAATATTCAAGGCCTATGTGGATAAACTTTCTTAGTTTCTTGTTATGCCAAGGCACTAAGTTTGTGTTCCAGCCTACAAGTCAATCTTGTAGCTACCTAACGTGTTCCAAAACCTTTGAATTTGAATCAATTTCATTCAAAGTTAAAGGAGAGTGCTTGAACTACTCTGATACCACCTATCAAGGACCTACAGTCTAACCAATTTGTTTTTACAAATATAAGTTTCCCTAAGTCTATTTCGGCATTTGAGGTTGTGTGACACTGCCTTGCCTACCCATTTAAGTTCTACCCATAACCCTGTCTTAAAATAAAATTTGTCAAATGAAACTAAGTCCTACACAACCAAGCTCATTCAATAGTAGACACACATTCAACCGTGCCCTTTAAAACATTCCAAAAATACTTTAATACTTAGCCAACATGAGAAACACAAAGAAGAGTGGCATTGATACAGGTGGATATTGGTGGCCACCCACCTATTCCAACTGTCTCCTCTTGACAGTTTTTAGTTCAACACGTTCTTCTATACTTCTTTGCAATTGTGGGTTCTACAATTTCGGGGATTTTTGAAGTCCTACACATATTACAGGTGGATACTGGTGGCCTCCCACTTAATCCAACTAGCTTATTTTGTATGTTTTCATGTCAGCACATCTTGTTGTACTTCCAAGGCCATTTTGGGGCCCTAAACAATGTTTTTTTGGCTTGCCATAATCAAACTATAGATGGAGTCAGAGTTTGACGGCATAATGTGTATTTCTAGAAAATACCTTTCCAATGAGCTATCACATGCCTAAAACAGAGGTCATATGCAAAAGTTACGACCCCGAGAAGTTGAGGTACCAACTTACCCATAAGGGCCCACATAAATTTTGGTGTTTCATCTCCTAGGGTTAGTTTTTGGATTTCTATAGTTTTGGCATTCATGAGTAATGTTAAAAAGGCCTCTAGAGCCTCATTGTAATCATTATTTTCAAACAGAAGCATGTAGCAACCACATCTCTTCTCAGAGATAGCTACCACCATTTGAGCAAGTGTTTTAGTTCTGCAGTTTTATAGTTTCAACCTATTTCATTTATTCAATAGAAGATATTGTTCACTGGATATCTATGTTGTTCTTCATATATATGTCTTTATTGTATTCAGTCTATTAATCAGTTTGTTCCGCTCCTAAATCCAGATCAGTGGTATCAGAGCGGTCTGTTCTTCATTTATTTTTCTTCATGCATGTACCCAACAAGATCTGGGTACAAGAAGTTGGGACTTGAACCAATTGAGCCATTGCAATATCAGTCACGTTGAGCCCAACAAAAACCCATGGGAGACGAAAAGAAATATGATGGAGCAGGAGATCCTTTTAAAATATTTCTCGAGGAAGCCCTTGCATGACAAAAGAACGAAATGATGAACTTTGCACAGATCGTTCGACGACTGCCCACAAGAGAAGCATATTCATCAAGTGGCCATGCAACCCCCTTCAAGGTACATGTAAATTTTGATATTCCATTATTTGAAGGACTGCTAGATGCAGATTCTATAGATAAATGGTTGAATCTACTTGAAGGGTATTTTTTGGTCCACAATTTTTCCGATAGGAAAATATTACTTTTGCACTTTTCAAGGTCGTCCTCCATGTTAAGGACTAGTGGGACACTTACTCTAAGCAAAGGGCAATAGAGGAATCTGCAATATTTGTGGTTTCCCCTACGTGGGATTTCTTCTGGGATGCCATTAAAGAACAGTACTACCCTGTTGGAAGCTATGAGGACCAGTACACCATATGGACCACCTTGCGTCGAGAAAGGGACTAGAAAGTACCATATTTCACCAATATTTTCCATACCTTGCGCACCAAATTGGGTATCAAATACTCTGAGTGACATCTGGTGCTCAAATATCACGACTGTTTGCATAGATACATTAAAACGGAAATGGATTTTCTGGACATTGCCTCATTGGGTACGACTTATAGATATGTTGTCAAGATTGAGCAAAAATTTAAGCAAAAGAGGCGAGAGTTTGGATTTGCAAACTCCTCATAGCTGAAGCAAGGCAAAGGCGACCCCAACTCACATATCAAGGGATAGAGCAAAGATGGCCACTGTTAAGACAACAATTCCAAGCCGCAACCCAAGAAGGGCAATGAGAATATGAATAAGGACATGGGAAAATGGTGTAAATACCACAAAATCCCTTGGCACAACACTGAACAATGTTGCTCCAAGCAGTCACTCGTGGATGAGCTGAAGGATTTTGAGTCAGAGGTTGATTTTGATTCTGAATCAAATCCAGAAGGAGGGAAGCAGATTATCGATGTTGAACACAGTGCCACTGTCTCTACCACCAAAGTATAGCCAAGTCAACTAGAAGAACCAGAGGAAGGGGAACGCCTCTTTCACTCACAAATGTGGGTAAAGGGGGCTCTGCTTGATTTCATTGTTGATAGTGGTAGTCAGAAGAACCTGATCTTAGCAGAGGTCATCAAGCGGCTGGATTTTCCAATGACACCGCACCCATAGCCCTACACAATCGACTAGCTTCGCCAAGGAAGAGATCTATGTGTCAACCAACAATGTTGTCTGCCCTACGACATCAAGTCTTTCAAAGATGAGGTATTGTGCGATATTTCTCCCCTTGAATTTTGTGATGTTCTTTAGAACAACCATATTTGTGGAAGTGTCATGTTGTGTGTGAGTCTAGACCCCGCAATGTTATTATTACGTTGGGTAGACAATTGTATAGGATACCAGAGGTAGCGTCACCTACAACTATTTCTTTAATCTTTGTTAAGCAATGCAGTGAGGTCATTTCCCAGACCAGGAATTTCATCTTCTTTGTGATCCATGCTTATAGTAAGAAGAAGGTCGCCACCACATCCGTGGCCTCTCTTTGCAGCAGAAGAAAGTGGACAAGATTGTGGAAGAGTGCAGAGACATCTTCTCCTCACCCACCAGGGTACCAACACACTGCCAAGTCAAGAATCCAATTGATCTAACCCTCGGTGCACCTTTGCCTAATGGACCAATTTATCATCGCTCGTTGATGGAAAATGATGAAATCAAGCATCAGATCCAAGAGATTCTTCAAAAAGGGCACATCAGACCCAAATCCTCCCCTTGCGGAAGCCCGATTGTACTGGTGTAGAAGAAGGACATGACCTGTCAACTCTGCATTGATTACATAGTGTTAAAAAAAATCACAGTCAGAAACTGGTACCCAATTCCCAAGATTGATGATTTTCTTGACCAACTCAAGGGGGAAAAGTTGTTCAACAAGATTGACCTAAAGTCTGGTTACCACCAGGTTCCTATCGAACCAACTAATGTCTGTAAGACAACTTTCAAATCTAAAGAAGGTCTCTTTGAATGGTTGGTCATGCCCTTTGGATTGACAAATGCACCAACCACTTTCATGAGGTTGATGGATGATGTATTGAGACCCTTCACCAACTCTTTTGTGGTGGTATATTTGGATGACATTCTCATCTTCAATAGAACTTGGGAGGAGCACATGTGACATATTCAACAGGTTTTGAGCACTCTGCGACAATACAAGCTATATGCCAACTTGGAAAATTTTTCCTTTGGCATGAACAAGGTCCAATACTTGGGCTACATTGTTGATGAGAATGGGGTAAATGTTGATTCTGCTAACATCCAAGTCATTTGTGACTGGTCGACCCCGACCACACTAACCGAGCTTCGAAACTTCTTGGGACTGGCCAACTTCTACCGATGGTTCATGTTGGGGTTCTCCCATATTGCATGGGCCCTCAACCATGTGACCAAGGGCGCTGGTAGGGAAACGTTCCTGTGGGGGAAGGAACAACAATGAACATTTGATGATCTGAAGCATCGCTTGTGCTCGACTCTAGTACTCTCCTTGCTTGATCTGCAACAACCATTGGAGATTGAGGCTGATGCATCTGACTATGTTGTGGGCATAGTTCTCACTCAACATGGTCATCCGGTGGCATACCATAGTGAGACACTCTCAAATACTATCTGGAAATACCCCACCTATGACAAGGAAATGTATTCCATTGTACAATCCTGTCGTCATTGGAAGCATTACATTCTGGAAAAGGAGACAATCATCCACACTGATCACAAACCTCTATAGTTCATACAGACACAGTGGAAGTTTCTAAATGACCACCATAAGAAGTGGTCCACCTACCTACAGTAGTTCCATCTCAACATAAAGTATAAGACAAGGAGCACAAATAGTGTTGTTGACTGCCTCAGTCGACCTCCTGTGGTTGCACTCACCACTGTGCTCCATTCCTGTGGACATGAGGCATCTGAGTGGACCCAACTTTATCAGCAAGATCCAAACTTTGCCACCACCTATCAGCTCTTGGGTACAAGCGCGACTGTCACCGATTTTCACATTCAGGATGGGTTGTTATGCCATCTGGGCCATCTCTGTGTTCCTACAAGCAAGCATGCAAAGATGATTTGGGAAGCCCACTACAGTCGGATGGAAGGACATTTTGGCATGGAGAAAATTGTGGCCATTCTTCAGAAACATTATTGGCCAAAAATTTGATAGGATGTCAACAAGTATATCAGATCTTGCACTTCCTATGCCATTGCCAACCCAACCATCAAGAATCAAGGCTTATAGACCCCCCGTCCTACCCCCGAGAATCCTTGGGAATCCATCTCGATGGATTACATGTCTAGCCTTTCGTCCACCAAGCAAGGAAATGATTATGTACTTTTGGTCATTGATCAGTTTTCGAAGCTGTCCATCCTCACAGCCTGCAAGAAGAACAACACAACGACAGATACTGCCAAGTTCTTCTTCTAACAAGTGTGGGTCCATTTTAGGATACCACAGACCATCATCTCCGACCGAGACAACAGGTTCCTCAACACATTTTGGTCGAGTCTCTGGTCAATGTTGGACACCAAGCTGACTAAATCCACTGCTTTCTGGCCCCAAACAGACGGCCAAATAGAGGTCGTCAATCAGATGATTGTGCACATCCTGCGCATGTACAAATCTAAGCATCCACGTACATGGGATGAGAGTCTCCCCTATGTTCAACACAGTTACAACATGGCTCTCCATAGCTCCATCGACCATATCCCATTTCAGGTGGGACTGGGATTCCAACCCTTGGGTCGCATTGATGTTGCACTACCTCTAGAAACCACATAGACAGACTCTTCCCATGTTTAGTCTGAGACCGACAAAACCACCAGATTCATTGAGCGGATTCAACACATCCGTCAATAGGTCCATGATATTTTGCAAAAATCCAATGCGAAGTACAATCAACGCCATGATTAACACTGTGTACCGCACCAGTTTCAGGTTGGAGACAAGGTCTTGTTACATTTATAGAAGGAGCATCTTACAGGGCCCCATCGGAAGCTCCACCCACTTCGTTGTGGGCCTTACACCATCACCAAGGCTATGGTAGCAATGCTTTTGAGCTCAATACTCAACCCTTCCTTGGCTTGCACCCAATGTTCAATGTGGACCTCCTTCGGCCATATTTTCCACCATTATTGGACACCTCAGAGATCGCAAAACAACTGACACCAACAAAGCTCAACCTTGACTACATGGAACAAGAATCTAATGATCAGATAGTGGACACATGGGTCAAGGGCACTCACCAGCAAAGGATCCAACTTTATCAGGTTGTCAAGGCAGGAAAGCTCCTCCACCAAGGCAAGTGGCTCACTCGGGGCCAAATTCAACAGAAGTTTCCTCACTTTATGGGGGAACTCAACGCAATGGAGACCATTGCTTCCTAAGGGGGGAGGATTGATCCAGGTGGATATTTGTGGCCACCCACCTATTCCAACTGGCTCCTCTTGACATTTTTTAGTTCAACACGTTCTTCTCTACTTCTTTGTAATTGTGGGTTCTACACTTTCGGGGTTGTCTGAAGCCCTACACATTTTCCAGGTGGATACTTGTGGCCTCCCACTTAATCCAACTGACTTATTTTGTATGTTTTCATGTCAGCACATCTTGTTGTACTTCCAGGGCCATTTTGGGGCCCTAAACAATTTTTTTTTTGCTCGCCACAATCAAAATGTAGACGGAGTCAGAGTTTGATGGCGTAATGTGTATTTCTCGAAAATACCTTTCCAACAAGCTATCACACATCTAAAATGGAGGTCACATGCAAAAGTTACGACCCCGGGAAGTTGAGGTACCAACTTACCAATAGGGGCCCACATAAATTTTGGCATTTCATCTCCTAGGGTTAGGTTTTTAGATGTCTAGGGTTTTGGCATTCATGAGTAATGTTAAAAAGGCCTCTGAAGCCTCATTGTAATCATTATGCTCAGACAGATGCACGTAGCAACCACATCTCTTCTTAGAGATAACTACCACCATTCAAGCAAGTGTTTCAGTTCTGCAGTTTTACAGTTTCAACCTATTTCATTTATTCAATAGAAGATATTGTTCACTGGATATATGTGTTGTTCTTCATATCTCTGTGTTTATTGTATTTAGTTTGTTAATCAGTTCGTTCCGCTCCTAAATCCGGATCAAACATCCAACAACATAAAGAGCTCACAACACACATGTATAAGCAACACCCAAGGCAGGGGTCTTAATTTTATTTAGATGAAGAATGTTACAATGTACAACAAAGGAGCATGACTAACTATGTGCAGCTCATTTACATACTACAATTACAAAAGGCAGAATTTCCTACAAGAACTGTCAATCCAATTTTTGAAGAAACCACATGCCTACCTCCTATAGGTCTTGTCTTCTTCTATTTTTCACTAAGGCTATGCAATTTGTCTCACTATGCCAACCCCTGAGCTTAGCACAAACTACATAGCTCTTTTACACTTGTGAAAATGACTTATTTAATGATATCCTAGTATCATTGAGGCATCCACTATTTATACAAGACTTTCCTTGCAATTGCAAGCCCCTCCAAGCCTAAGTAGACCCAAGTGCCCACATCCCTAACTTTGACTATCCTTGATGGTGCCTCTACTCCCTTCACAACTTGTCCGTAGACTTTCTAATGTCCAAGGGTGTTGTGCCCAAAAAGTGCACCCATGGATGTGTGCCTAACAAGTGCATCAAGTGATTGCACTCTGCAATTGCTTATGCTCAATGACACTTATGTCGTCCATCACAACCCCCAAGTGTTGGGCCTACATGTAACCCAAGCACCCAATTCTATAAAAGTCATTCAAGTTCTTTATGTCACTTTGTCTGTTATACATCATACTTGCGAATTGGAATGGGTCATCTACCATAAGCCCCACTTTCCCTTCCCTTGTCAAGTTCTCTTCCAAGCTTCTCTTGGTGCGTCCAATTAATGCATGCTACCATGGTTTATAGTGTTCCCAATGTGAGCAAGGGCATCTAACATGTTCATGATGTGCTTAGTTTGAGCAAGGGCCTCTGACATGTCTGTGGCACACCTTGCTATCGTACAAGGACTCCTAAAACCAACTCTTCTAGCCATCAACCTTCCATCGTGTCCATCCATGTCGATCAATGACCACTAAGATGATTATGCAGCAGAGGTTCCTGAAGCCATTCAAAGCTAAGACCTCATAATTGGGATAGCCAATGAGAAACCAACAAACTAAAAAACAATTTATAGATGTAATAAGAATATTAATGACATGAAAGAGCAATTTAGTGGAATACATGTCCACGCTAATGTGGAAAATGTGCCATCCAATAACCAAAGTTCATAAATCTTCATGGCTAATGTAAATGAGAGTGGAGCATTTATACATGAGCATGAAAAATGCTCACCATCACCATGAAATATCCATAGTCCAAGATGTGGGTGAGTGACGGATCAATGGAAAGTGCTAGATGGATAAGGCACTCATGGGTTTTGATGGATATTGCAAGTATGGTCTAGAAATTAGGTGGAAAGTGTTGATACTGAGAGGGGGTGAATTAGTAGTAAGCAATATTTAAACACTTTTTCAACTTATACTTCAATCAGATTACGTATTCAATATATATATCCAATGAACCATAAAGAGCAATAGAAGAAACACCATACACCATGCACAATAAATATTTGTGAAGTAATCAATAGTTATTGTTCAAAGGAAGTAAAGATTTCCAAGGGAGGGAAAAACCTCTAAGGGAAGATACAATCCTCCAAGATAAAGAGGGGGTTAAACCCTCTATCCTTTCCCCTTCCTTCCACCCAAGAATATAGAAGAGATAATGAACACATATATCAACACCACCAAACTAGGTCCACTTAGAAACTGGGTCCACATACAAATTGGGTCCACATAGACTGTCACTGTCTTCATGAATATCGTTGATACAACATCATCATCATCAAACTTGGTGCACTTAGAAACTGGGTCTACATAGAAATCCTAGGTCCACATGGGTCCACATATAAACCCAAACAACCACATAGTCCACATATAAACCTCAACAACCACATAAAACCTTGTGCAAGCATCAACCATCCATATTATAGTGAACCCATAGCTATGATCAAAACATCACCACAAGACTAGAAAATATCCTTCATAAGAGCTCCTTATCCTCCCACTTGCTTCACTCTAAACTTGTGCTAAGAGATCTCTAGCTTAGTTGCACTAAAAATGAGAAAATCCATCTTATATTTGTAGTAGTTATGTCCTTATTTTTAGTTTCTGGAACAACCTGGTTGAACTGTCCTTAATTTTCTCGCTGGGTTGTCAGACAAAAAATTCATATCTCCTCATTCCTTGGGGATTAGAGGGACTTCCATATATCGTTGAAAAGGTCTTAGAATAAGATTTCCAACCATGTAACTTGTGCTTCCATTTGAGTTATTTATGTATGGTAAAAATTCCATCAAATATAGGGTATTTGAATTGACCATAAACAATGCTTTCAACAATCTCCATCTTTTGTACTATTCTTCTTCAAACAAATGTGGGCTTCTTAACTTCTTCTAGGGTTGACATCAAGGAAAACAACCAATATTCCAACATAAAGAAACCCTGTGGACTATCGATACATCAATTGCAAAGCGCACTGTGGAAAATGACACTACTTTTTACACAGTGGGAAAACCTATCATAACTCAGCTGTCAATAATTAGTTGGTACAACTATCATTGGTTGTTATTTGTAAATGCACATTGACTCATCACCATTATTCAAGGAAGGTACAACCATCATTGGTTGTTATTTGTAAATGCACATTGACTCATCACAATTATTCAAGGAAATCCATGCCACTTGGAATAACTTGTTGGTGGTTCGTAAGGGGGTAGACTTTCACTCCTGGGTTTTGGGTTGTTAACATATTTCCTTACGTTTGAAGAAGATAAGCTCTTAGCCAAACAAAAACAATTTTAGGTTGAAAAATGACACTACTTGCAAAAATGGTGGAGTAATGTGGAAATTATATTTCCCTTTAGCCATAGTCTAGCCGTTCTATGTTTTGACCCTTTTGCGGGGATATTTTATGTTTAATTTTGCCAGAAATCCAACGAGAAATTGTTGGATATGCAGATTTGAATGATTAATTCTATATAATCTAAGTGACTTAGAAGTTTTTATGAAAACTGAATCCATTTTTATTTTAAAAAATACAATAATGAATCCATGTAAATTTATATTCTCTTTATAAAAAAAAAAAACAAACAAACCCAAAACCTTTCCCTTTATACTAAATTCATCAATTAAATCCATGGTGTATAACCCAAAATAAAATTAAAAACAAATTTCAGTGGTAGGGGTAATCCAATCCAATATTTTTTCTTATAGTTACAGCTTAACAAATTATCCTTTCTGACGTTACAGTTTTTAAAATTATTTTCTTGCAACGCTGTTGCCATCGGAGTTGGATCCCTGAACATCGATCACCTATCAGAAAGTCACCGCATCTGGCAATATTCAGAAATCTCTCCAACTCGCCGAGTTGGAAAGAGCGTGTAATATATTTTAATGCACATGGGGACCCTATTCCCAAATCCCAACCGATCACATTCGATCTGTGCGCCCACAATGGAAACCCGTGACCCCCCTTCAAATTGCTCACCGCTTCCATCTGCACCGGTCTCTTCAAGAATTCAGAATTCTGTGTGCACGGCTTCTCACTTTCAGGTGCATTAAAATTCTCCTTAGAGGTTTTAGTTCCAACGGATCAATGGAAAGTGCAAGATGGATTGGGCACTCATGGGTTTTGATGGATATTGCACTCAGAGGGGTCTGGAAATGGGTTAGAAAGAAACCACGTGGACTATCTATACATCAAATGCAAAGCACGCCGTCAAAAATGGCACTACTTGCAGAAATGGTTGAGGATTGTGGAAATTATATTTCCCTTTATACTAAATTCATTAACAAAAAAAATGACAAGTTAAAAATAAATTTCAGGGGTTAAGTTGGCAGTCGACAATCCCTTCTGACGCTACATCTTTAAAATTATTTTCTCGACAATCCCTTCTGACGCTACATCTTTAAAATTATTTTCTCGTATCACTGTCAGCCACCGGAGTTGAATCCCTGAACATCAATCACCAATCAGAAAGTCACCGCATTTGGCAATATTCAGAAACCCCTTCAACTTGCCGAGTTGGAAAGAGCGCGTAATATATTTTAATGCACATGGGGACCCTATTCCCGAATCCCAACCGACCACATTCGATCTGTGCGCCCACAATCGAAACCCTTGACCCCACTTCAAAACTGCTCACTGCTTCCATCTGCACTACTCTCTGGCAAGAATTCTGTCTGCACGGCTTCTCACTTCCAGGTGCAGTAAAATTCTCCTTAGAGGTTTTAGTTCCAATTTTTCTTTGTATTAGAATTAGATCGTTCCTGTCATTCTTTTCCCTATGATGAAATCTGCCAGATCTAGATTTCTTGGTACCCTTTTTTTGGCAAATTTTGGCTGTTGACGATATTTTAAAATCATAAAAATGACAGAATGAGATATATCCAAACACCTACGTTGATCTAATAGGTTTTTTATAAGTTTTAGGGAAATGCCAAATCCCAGAATGAAACCTATATAGCGTCTGAGCTCCAGCATTTTTCTATTAAGCCTTCTCTAAAGTCCTAGGAGTAAGACCTGCAGACTGTTGTGCTAAATCTCAACAATTCCCTGTTGAGTAGCATTTTTGTAAATGCTTTATCACTGAAGTTACTTGACTCTCTACGATTCTAAGGTAAATAAGGTTGTTAAGATAAGTTTCAATGGGGTCTTTAAGAAGAGAAGGCCCTTAAGCAGGCATATTAGATCTGTCACCATTCTGGTTGGCTGGGTTTAAGCTATATGCTGGCTACTTGCCATTGCCAGATGAATTAAGCTAAGTTCATTTAGTATTTGATCGCATTAAACTAAGTTCAATTGGTATTTGATTCACCTAATGTTGATCCTACCCTATCCCACCCTGCATTTTCCGAATAAATTGCGGTAAGGATAAACCCAAATAACTCTGTTGAGGGTCACTTCAAATCAGCGCTGAGCAATTTAATTACGATTGCATGCATTTTGCATTTCTTAAAGCAATCCATGGTCTAATTAAAGAATTGTTAAGAAACTCACTGAAGATATTATACCTTTATTTATCTGCAGTAACAAGCAGTGCAAAGTGGCCGTAAATTCCTTCAGTTTTCGCTCTTGAAGTACCACAGGAGGTTATTTAAGGACCTGATTGGTCAGTGTTTTGTTTGTTGTGGCAATAATAACTTAATAGATTTGCTCAAATTTAACAGTGGGTGCAAACTGGTCCTTTCACTGTTGTGTTAAGGCAAGTCTCTATAGTCTATGCCTAGCGAACTAAATGTTAAAGGCATGAATTAATTCACTGTTGTGTTAAAGGCATGAATTAACAGGGCGAGTGACAATGATCCATATGGTAAATGATGGTGCTTATCTGATTGGGCGCCATCATGAAGAATTGATTTGCATCTTATAAGTCTACTTTGACGTAGGTTTATAGCAATCTTTGAGATCGTTAGAATATCAACACCCAAAATAATGTTATGATTACAGGTATCTCTGTGAAAGTAATAACATAGAACCATATTAACGGTGGATCTATTGGTATCTCTATCAAAGTAATAACATAGAACCCCCTGGATCTATTAAGCATTGAGAAGGATGAATCTATGTTTGTTTGTTTTTAACATTAGAAGTTATATGCTTCATTTAGTTCCCCTGGATCTATTAAGCATTGAGAAGGATGAATCTATGTTAGTTTATTGTTTATTTTTAACATTAAAAGTTATATGCTTCATTTAGTTCCCCTGGATCTATTAAGCATTGAGAAGGATGAATCTATGTTAGTTTATTGTTTATTTTTAACATTAGAAGTTATATGCTTCATTTAGTTTATTCATGTTACACATATGAATCGTGATGCATGTGACATAGTGATACATCTCGAGTTGTAAGAGCACCTAGCTAGAAGTGTTGCTGTTATTGTTACGTGGAATCCATTCATTTACGTACAGATATAGGATCCTTATAAGGTATTACTATCTCCGGGCATGCAAGAAGAAAAGTTATGATAATTCAGAACTTTTTATAGGCATAGCGGTCTGATCAGATCTTTAGATTATCTGCTATTTCCATAGGATTCAGGTTTTAAATAGAGCCGATGAATGGGAGAAATGATAAGTGATTTTTTTGGACAATTGGTGTAGATTTCTCTTGATTGGGTATGTTACCCCTTCACTTCTAAGGGTAACCTATGGCACATGGTTCGAGTTCAAGTTCATGTTTGACAAGGTTTAGGTCAGATTTCGGTAGGTTTCAATTTTCGGATGAGATTAGGTTTTAGGTTTGGCTATATATATATTAAGATCTTTAATCCTAACTCTAAAATTTATCATGCACAAAACCCTCATGAAGATAACTCTAGTAACCAAAGGCATATGCTTTTTGACAAAAATAAAGTCAATCTCTTTTTAAAGGACTTAAACTCCGAATTAAATCTTCTATAATATAAAAACAATATTGAAGACATCTATCATAATTTTACAACAACCCTCTCTACCTCCATAAAGAAATTCTCTATTGAAGTGTTGTGTAAAAAGAAGAATAGAATTGCCAACCCTGGTATGATAATGAGTGTAAACTTGCTAGAAAAACCATTAGGGATGCCTTTAACGAGTCTTTGAAATATGATAAGATTAATAGATACAAAGCCCTAATTAAAAGGAAAAAAAGGCACCACATAAATAGAAAACAAGTGAATCTTTTGCACCTTTCTAAGAAAGATCCAAAGAAATTTTGGAGGCAAATTCTGACTCATAAAACTAAAGAAAATGTTATTATTCCCTTGATAGACTAGAATTCGTACCTTAAAAATGTTTACGAATCCCGTAATGTCCTAGACAAAATTCCAAAAGTTTCAACATAAGATGTTGTTTTTTCTACAGAAGACATAAAGTTTGGGGTTAAGCGGCTTGCAAACAGGAAAGCTAAGGACATCGAGGGCTACCAAGCTGAAATATTAAAAAATGGAGGGCCTATTCTGATCCCTCACATACACAAGCTCTTCAATTTAGCAGGCAAGCAAGGCTTCCCTAAGCCTTGGACTCAAAGCCTCATTGTACCTATTTTTAAAAGTGGGGATAAAAACAATCCCTCTAATTATAGGACCATTATGATTAGCCCCATTTTATCCAAGCTATATGGAAGTATTTTGGAAAAGAAGATAATTGTATGGCTAGAAATCCACAGAAAAAGAGATAAAGGTTAGGCTAGTTTTAGAGGTTATCATTCAATTGTGGACCACCTTATCACACTTAGGATTATTGCAGAGGAGTGTCTCAACAATAAAACCAATCTCCTTTGTTGTTTCGTTGACTTTAGGAAATCTTTTGATAGTGTGCCTAGGACCAACCTTTGGAATAGGTTAGAAGAGCTAAAAGTTCCCTTCAGGCTGAGAGCTGTTGTGGTAAGGTTGTATGAGAACTTTATTGCCAAGTTTAGGAGCACTGAGGGTGGGTTAGAAGAAATTAACTACAATATAGGATTTAAGCAAGGTTCTCCCTTATCCCCTACCCTTTTTGGCATTTACCTTGATAAGTTAAAAGATTGTTTAGAAGCCGCAAGTTTTGTTGGACCAACTCTTGCTAGTATAGTAATCATCCTTCTTCTATATGTCGATGATATTGTTCTTATGGCAAGGAATCCCTATGACCTTAGTAAGCAACTTAGAATCCTCAAGGACTTTTGATCTAGTACA
>SNQJ01S0021509.1:0-57547 GCA_010110895.2 Picea sitchensis
CAAACAGATTAGCGCAATCATTCAAGGTTGCCATCAATGCCAAAGGGGGATATTTTTGGCATGTTTACAGGCAGGTGTGCTTGTCATTGATGGAAAGATCAGAGTATGCAGCGATGGAAAAACAGGGACAACGTAAGCTCAGGAGGACTAGCATAGATTCGCACGCAGTGCATAGGTGTGCACCAGGGACGAGGTTAACTCATTTCCAAATCTCAAGAGAGATAGCGTACTCAGGATCTTAGATGGATCAAAGATCGAGGCCTTTGACACTTAGAAATTATTCCATGTTAGGAGGATGTGTAATCCTGGGAGGAGAAGCGACAATGATCTTTGGATCCCATTGAGAATTCTAGATGAACGTCAGATCTGAGCCTGAGCTCCGACCGACGTTGGATCTAGGAGAACCTGCACGTTCTTCAAAGAGCAAGGTGAAGTGGGGTTACGAAATCCCGAAGGCAGGATGATAGTTTCAGATACTGGGAGTTGGAAGAGTCAAGACTCTTCATCATCAAGAGTTCCGGAATCGCGAAATGTGAAACAACGAAATCCCGAAAGCAGGAGGACAGTTTCGGATACCAGGAGTTGGAAGAGTCGAGACTCTTCATCATCAGGAGTCCCGGAATCATGAAATGTGAAACCTCGAAAACTCGAAACAGGCACATCGATCGGAGGTTCGGATATCGAGAGTTGGAGGAGTCAAGAGTCGAGACTCTTCAACACAGGAGTCCTGAAGTGCCGAAATACAAAACGCCGAAAATCTAGAAATAGGCACATCAACTAGAGTTTCGGATGCCGAGAGTTGGAGGAGTCAAAAGTCAAGAATCTTCATCACAAGAGTCCCGAAGTCGCGAAATGCGAAACGCCGAAACACCTTTTTGTGTAGATTTCGGATACCGGGAGATGGAGCGTCAAAACACTTCATCACAAGGAATGCCGAAATGCGAAAAACACCTTTTTGTGTTGGTTTCGGATACCGGGAGTTGGAGTGTCGAAACACTTTGCAACAAGAATGTTGAAATGGGGAAACACCGAAATGCATTTTCAAATAAGGCTATGGTCACCGCTAATGGTCACATCATCGAAGAGCTGTAGAGAAGAGATCGAAGAGACAAGTTCCATTTTGGAGTTTGGGACATGGAGAGTCGATATGCCTCACCACAGGGATTCCGAAAAGCCGAATGCCGGAATGCCAAAAGGACGAAAGACCGAATTGTGAAATGGCGAAATTAGCGCGAGACCATCATTTATGATCCAACGGTGCAGGTTATTCAGGAATATGATCGAAGGGTGACTGTTGCTCTTCACAGTTAATCGATCAGTGGCAATTCAGTTGCTGAAGCGGTCTTTGGAGGTTCTCAATGTAACTGCTAGAAACCATTGATGGTTTCTGCAAGAGGACTCGAAGAGACTTCTGTGTGATTGCCAGAGGAGCTGAAGAGTCTCAAGGAATCTACCAGTGGAATGAAGACTGTTCGTAGAGGTAATTGACAGATGGATGAGCGTTGAATCCTATAACTACAACAGAGAGGATGAACTCGACTGTGACAGAGAATAAAAAGAGTCTCGACTGTTGGAGAGGCCAAGGAATATTAGCATAACACCCAGTGATGATGGACACATGGGTTTAATAGCCAGAGAAGCTGAAGAGTTGCAATGATGATCAGGCAGAGCACTCGACATGAAGAACATGTAGAAGCATTGCGCAGAAGGATGCACAAGGTGCACAGAGACTATAATAAGGCAGGAGAAAGAAGAGATGGTGGTGGTTTTTGAGAGGGATTCAAGAGTGTAGAAGGAGGAGTCTGTAGCAGCTGAAATACAGAGAAGAGGAATGGTGCATTGAATGGACATGACGCACAGAGCATAAAAAGCAGAAGCATAGAAAGCGCAAGGCATGTGTGCAACAAGATAGTGAGACACTAAAGGAAGGCTGAGGTTCTCTTGTAGAGAAAAATAGAACATCAGAAATTGCAAGAAGATGCATACAAAGAGACACTGATATAGGAGAGCAGAGCAGCATAGAAGAACAGTGATAAGCCTGGTAAGACAATGATAAATATTGTATCACTGTGATAAATTTATATATAGAAAACTTTATATTTTAGGGTTGAAGGGAGGTGCTAGGGAAGACTATTGTCCTCAGAGGTTCAAGTGGGTGCTTGAACACAGGGAGTTGTAGATTCCATCTGGTTGCAGCCAGAGAAACCAGGGTGGCAAGGTGGTGCAAGGGAGAACTGTTGTTCTCTGTTATACAGGTTGGTGCCTGTGTGACTCGAAGTTGGTCCTTCCATCCAATTGGTGTTGGAACACTTAGGGAGTTGATGCTTCCTTCTAGTCAGTGCTAGAGAAACCAGGGAGTTGGTGCTTCATTCTAGTAGGTGCTAGAGAAAATAGAGTGTTGGTGTTCTCAACAAGTTTCATCTTGCAAAACAGAGGTTGTAGCCTCATTATGAGTTGGTGCTCATAAGTATGATAATGTACAGAATGTAAAGATTACTTATCATATAAAGAAGAAGAGGTTTTTACCCTTTATGGGTTTCCTCAAGAAATATCTGCCTCTGTATATTTCATATGTGTGAATGATGTTGAATTTTCTATTTCTTACTTCCCTGTATTATTGTGATTGTCATTTAGTGCTCTGCAAAGAGTTTAAATTAAGCATAATTGTTTAATCTTGGTAACAACTGATTCACCCCCCCCCTCTCAGTTGTCCAACAAAGTCCAATGTAAGAAGACCTAATACAAGCTTTCACTTCTAGAAGGATCTTCCTCTAGATGGTTCTTTTGACAGACATATTTAGTATAAATAGGAGTCGAGGGTATGAGAACTTTTGTCTTGGATATTATTGTAATAGAGATCTTCTATGTTGGAGGTTTCCCCCTCCAAGAGGCAAGTGAACATTGCTCTCAGTAATCAAAGTGCTATTTCTGGTATCATTTGCGTATTATGTGGTGTTGTTCTGGTTATATTGTTGTCCATCTTTCATTTCTAGCTATTTATTTCTGTTTTGCATACTTTTTTATATTTGAAATATTAAAAGTGGTATCAGAGCACCTTCCTCGGCATAAAATTGTGGGTTAATTTTTTTTTCAGGGTAGAGGCGTATTCCAATGTCTTTAAGCTATAGAGATATGTCTCTACACGCATAAACCCATGGTTGAGGATTCATACATGCATGAAATACAAGTGGTACTTAAGCGCACATATGTTGGCCACCCTTGTGACCCATGTTGGTACCCCTTCGAGTGGTAGCACATCGAACAACACGTATTTATGGATCAGCCTAGATCTCCTGAAGCCCTCCATAGATAAACCGATTGACTGCCTGATTACTATAGTGTCACCAAGAACAACACTCGGGAATATACTCTCTAGTACCTGGGTATTCGGGTAGTACGGTGAAGGGCACAGTCTAGGATCCTTAGTTGGTCCCTTGAGATATTGGGTCGAGTACTACTGTTGGACCCCGCACGTATATCAAAGAGCTATAGAACACGACAAACCCTTGTCTGTAGAACCCTTGAATACCTAACCCTTGGGATGGAAATAAAAACATAACAGACAAGATCTATTGCGGCTCAAGTGTGTCTCTTGCATTCGAGTTGCAAAATTTCTACACATTTCTTCATGTTAAGCATTTGGGCATTTCATCACTATAGTATTCTTCAGATCGAGGTATAACCCCTTAGGAGTAAAAAACAAAATGAGTCTCGATCCTGTTGGCACCATTATTTGAGACCTATTCCATTGGATTTCTCTCTTCCCCCTTATCGCAGTCATACCTATAATTTTTCAACAATTTTTTTTTCTTGTGGACCCGACCCCCTTCCAACACCCTTATTTCAGTTTTACCCCATTGGAGTCCACTTGTCGCCTTGATTTTTGTGATACACTTCACCCATAACCAATTTTTTGTGTGGTCCCACTTGCCCCTTTTCGTGTTCCCTCGTCATCATGGCCCATACCCATAGCCAAGACTTGGAAGCTCGCTTCACTACCTTGCACTCTAATTTCACAAAAACCCAACAAGAAGTGTGACAACTTAGTGCCAATATTGTCACCATCAATCAAAAGATGCATTCCTCCATCACTGCCTCAATCGCGGAACTCAAAGATGAGCTCAAACAAGACATTACTACCCATCTTGAATCTGTCAGTACGATGATCTATGCCAAGTTGCATATCACTGCAGATCTTCCCGTATATGATCCACCTTTGCATACCGAAGGTGAAACTTCCTCTCATTCCCATAATTTTTAGCTCCATCACTTTCAGCATGACCTACGCCTTCTGCTTGTGGATGTGACCAAAATTGATGGATTGGATCCCACTGGATGGGTAACTCAAATGGAACATTATTTCTCTTTGTATGGCATTACAGATGAGTTGGCCAAACTCCGGTATGGTGTTCTCCATCTAGATCAAGAACGTTGGAAATGGAGAAAAAATGTCTGCCAAGGGTATGTGGCTTGGACACACTTTGTGATAGAGCTTTATGAACGCTTTGACATTGACACCAACCATTTAGGTCGTTTGAAAAAGTCGAAACAATCTGGCACTGTGGAAGACTTTATAACTTCTTTTGAGAGATTGACTTTTTGTACAAAGGGCATGTCTGAAGCTTTCTTCCAAGAATGTTTTATCAGTGGCCTCAAGGATGATATTCATGCTCATGTCCTCATGCCTCAACCTCAGAGTTGGGTGGATGCTACTAAAAGAGCTAAGGAAGCACAAAAAGTTGTCTCTTCTCAAAACAAAAATCCCTCCTTTATTCCTCGCACTAAACCAGTAACTCCCACTCCTCCTTCTACTCCACTAAAGATCTAGAAATTGACCAGGGCCGAAATGGCTTAACGCCAACTCAAAGGCCTTTGTTATGATTTGATGACAAATATTTTTCGGGACACAAGTGTAAGGAACAAAATCTTTTTATGGCCATCTTGAAGGATGTTTCAAAAGGGGATGTTGAAGCTCCCCTTGTGTCTGTGTCACCTAAACCCACTAACATAACCCCTCCCTCAAACCCTCCCGAAGTAGAACCGGTCATTTCCCTAAATTCTCTCACCGACTTCTCTGCTCCCCAAACCCTCAAGATAATTGGTTACATCAAACATAGGAAGGTCATCATTCTTGTTGATAGTGGAAGCACCCATAATTTTATTCATCGCTGCATTGCCCAAGAAACTAATTTCTATATGCGTGCAGTCAATAATTTCCAAATCATGATTACCAATGGTGGGTCCATGAAATGTGGAGGGTGTTGTGAAAATGTGTGTCTCCAAATTGGTGACTACCACCTGAAATCTCATATGTTTTCTATTGACATGGGCAGTTGTGACATTGTGTTGGGTGAAGAATGACTAAGGACTTTGGGTCCCATTCTCATGGATTTTAAGGAATTAACCATGCAATTCAACCAGGAGGGCCAACAATATAAGTTCCAAGGCATCACCATTGGTTCCCTAGAGATCATTAGTTCCCATCGCATGGAAAATCTTCTCAAAAAAGGTCATTCTGGCATTATTTCCCAACTCCATGCCATACAAGCAACTAAGACACCCTTTGTGTCGCAGGTCCTCCAAGCCATCCTCTATAAACATCAAGTGGTTTTTCCCACTCCCCAGGGACTACCTCCTTCCTGTGTTGTTCATGATCATTCCATTCCCCTTGTCCCATGCAACCTTCCTCCCAATATTCGTCCCTATTTTCACCCCTTTTCCCAAAAAAATGAAATTGATAAAATGGTTCAAGAACTGCTCAACACAGGTTTTATACGCCCTAGTATGAGCCCCAAATATTCTCCTGTGGTCATGGTCCTTAAGAAATAAGGTTCTTGGCACATGTGTCTTGACTTTCGTGCCCTCAACAAACTCACCATTAAAGACAAATTTCCCATTCCTATCATTGATGACCTCTTGGATGAATTAAGTGGTGCCCAGTTCTTTACTAAACTTGATCTTCATTTTGGTTACCACCAGATCCGTATGAAAGAGGAAGACATTCCTAAGACCGCCTTTAGAACTCATGAGGGCCACTATGAGTTTTTGGTCATGCCCTATGGCTTGTGCAATGCTCCCTCCACTTTCTAGAGCCTCATGAATTATGTCGTCCATCCTTTTCTCCGTCATTTTGTCTTAGTTTTCTTTTATGATATCCTCATCTACAACAAAACCTGGATAGCCCATCTTGATTATGTGGATCAAGTTCTCCATCTATTCTCTCAGCACCAAATTTTCCTCAAACAATATAAATGTGCTTTTGGCGCCTCAGAATTCGAGTACTTGGGTCATCTTGTTGGAAAGTCCAGTGTCAGGGTGGATCCTAAAAAGATTGAAGCTATGCAAGACTGGTCTCACCCAAATACTCTCAAAATCTTGCGAGGATTTCTAGGTTTAACAGGTTATTATTGCTAGTTTGTTAAGAATTATGGAAATATTGCTGCACCTCTCACTGCACTTCTTAAAAATAATTCTTTCACTTGGAATCCAACAACTGCTCAAGATTTTCAAACCTTGAAGATGGCCATGTGCACCACTCCAGTCCT
Organism: Picea sitchensis; assembly: GCA_010110895.2. Classification (NCBI taxonomy): domain Eukaryota; kingdom Viridiplantae; phylum Streptophyta; class Pinopsida; order Pinales; family Pinaceae; genus Picea; species Picea sitchensis. The sequence continues at coordinate 6,546 of SNQJ01S0021509.1, forward strand.
ATCCCTTCCTGATTTCATAAAGACCTTTGTCCTGGAATGTGATGCTTCCGAGAAAGGAATTGGCATTGTCCTTATTCAAGAGGGTCAACCTTGGCCTTTACAACCAAACAACTGTTTGAGAGAAATTTGGGCAAATCAATCTATGAAAAGGAAATGTTGGCTATTTTGCATGTTGTGGATCTTTGTTGCCCTCATCTATTGGGGAAACGCTTCCAAATTAAGACAAATCATCAAAGCATCAAGTATTTTCTGGAACAACACCTTTCCTCCCCCGAGCAACAAAAATGGGTGCTAATCTCTTTGGATATGATTATGAGATCATTTACAAGAAAGGAACAGACAATGTGGTTGTTGATGCACTTTCCAGAAAATATGAAGATGAAAGGTCCCTTTTTTATCTCTCTTTCATTGTACCAGATTGGCTCCAAGTTGTTTGCCATGAATGGCTACACGATCCCAAAAGTTTTCATCTGATACAAAAATTACAGTCCAATTCTCTAGTTTCCCCAGGGTACTCTTGGCTCAATGATGAGCTTCGATACAAAGGTCATTTGCATTTAAGTAAACAGTCAAAACTTAAATCCACGGTACTTTCTGAGCTTCATGCTACACCCACAATTGGGCACTTAGGGTTTACCAAAACCTATGACCAGGTCAAACATTATTTTTTCTTGGAGGGTATGAAACAGGATGTTCATAATTTTGTGGCTGAATGTGATGCATGTCAATGCAACAAGGGTGAAATATTCAAATCTCCTGGCACACTACAACTTCTTCCAATTCCACCTGCTATTTGGAAGGATATCTTTATGGATTTTATTGTAGGATTACCTAAATCGGGAAATAAATCAGTCATTATGGTGGTAGTTGATTATATTTCCAAGTATGCTCATTTTTGTGCTCTTCAAAACCCATTTACAACATCCATTGTGGCTCAAATTTTCATGGATCAGGTCTTCAAGCTTCATGGCATGCCAAATTCTATTGTTTTTTATCGTGATCCAACTTTCACTAGCAATTTTTGGCATGACCTATTCAAACTACAAGGCACCCAATTGCATATCAACACAACTTATCATCCCCAGACTGATGGTCAAACTGAAGTTGTCAACAAATGTTTGGAAACATATTTGATGTGTTTTGCATCGAAAAGGAAGAATCAATGGTTTCAATGGTTATCACTCGTTGAATGGTGGTAGAACACTTCGTACCATACAACTACGTGCATGACTCCTTTTGAAGCGGTATATGGACAATAGCCACCTCCATTTCTCTCATATTTTCTAGGTGTCTTGAAGGTCTAGGAGTTTGACCAAATGCTCACAGTTCGAGAGGTTATTCAAAAAATCTCAATGTAGTAACATGATCAGGAGTAGGTGAAGACATCTACCTAGACCCGCCAAATCGACAAAGGGGAGGCTGAAATGCATATCCCAACCTAGAGAATGAAGAAAGAAAATGTGGGAAGAAATGAAGTTATTCAAGAACATCGACTAAGAAAAATTACATGGAAACAAAGGAAGACAATGGGGTGAAAACATGAAGGCCACAATCTCACTTGAAAGGGATATAATTAAATTGAAAGGTAGTAGTAGGAAAATCATAATACCATTGGACCCAAAAGAAGGTAAACCCTGGGTTGAAACATGGGACGAAGCCTAGGAAGCACGACAATTGTATCAAGTAATGAATGAACAAAAAGACAATGTCAAGCTTAACATTGAAGGAGAAATTTTAGTCATCTCACCATTGTCAATAGGGAAGAATCAGATGCAGAACTTATAATTGGAAAATGGAGAACTATTAAGGTCAATATAAGGAGTGTTGGTTGATAGAGGAAATATAAATAAAGAGATCAAGAACATTCTTTTCAATATAGGTTTTCCCTATTTTGATCAAGAAAAATCTAAAACATACACCAACACTCATCTTGACTAACACACAAATGAGGTCTCCCCTGTGGTTTAGTGAAAGAAATTACTATATGATTCATGTCGATGAAGTATCCAAATGAGTCGGAGAACAAGGGAGGGTGAAAAGTTGAGTAGAATACTTCACTATCCAGGAAACCCTATGGTGGGAAACCAATACACCACGACTACAAAATTGGAACAACGCTACCTTGTATTTTGTAAAAATATTTAGCAGAAAGAAATTGTCAGAACAAGTCGACATCTCTACATTAGAATGAGTGGAGAAGATTCATCTATCGGGATGAAAGGGCATGTCACACATGTTCCCAGATACATTAGATGATATACCACATAGGTGGTATAAAATTAAAGAAGCATGTGTCCACAAATTCAATTGGAATGACATCAAAGAAAATTTTGTTAGAGATTTTGAATTCATCCCTGAGGAGGAATTTTTGTGAGAGGTTTCAAAAGAAATCAATCATTTTCTCTAAAAATCAAATCCTGACCAAATTCAAAAAAGAGGAAAACCAAAATTCGACATGGGATCGAATTCGAGTTGCAATTTTGTGTCGACCCAAAACCCATATAGTATAACGACTCGTCAACTAGACATGGAAAACATAAAATTTCCAAGGAAAAGTTTTCAATGGAAGAAGAAACATCCTGGAATAAACAATCTTGTAAAGACAATTTATTCGGTGTCTAAAGAAGACAAGGAAGACACAGAAAACCCGACTTCCCCTTAAGCTATAATGAGGTTGTATAAGGAGAACGCCAACTAGATGAATATAAAGGATCCGAATGGATGGACACATAAATAAAAACTAAGGAGTTCAACATCTCAATAGACGGTCGATCGAAAATGGCCAGAATAGGGGACTATTGGTCCAAAAAACAAACCATAGAGATAGTTGACCTACTGTGATAATATCAGGACGTGTTTGTATGTGATTATAAAGACCTGAAATGATTGGTGCAAGAGATGGGGAAGATGAAAATCAACCTCGTCCCTCAGACCAAACCCATCAAAAAGAGACCATACAAATTGAAACATAAATATAATCCCATAGTCTAAAAAGAGATAGAAGTAATGCTAGTTGTTGGCATCATATATCCTATCGACAAGTCATAATGGAAAATCCCGATGGTCGTGCAACCCAAAACGAATGACCCCAAGAATCTTAGAATATGTGTCGACTTCTAAAGATTGAACAAGATTATAGTAAATGATCCATTCATGACACCGTTGACTGACAAAATCATTAATGAATTCATAGGAAACGAATGTTATTCTTTCACAGATGGTTTCCCTCACTATAATCAAGTACACATTGCAAAAGAAGATAATGGGAAAACAACATTTTTTTTTTTTAATTTGGGTCATTTGCATATACAGTAATGTCATTTGGGCTCTATATTTCCCCAACAATACTTTCTCAGATAGTGGTCAAAGAATTTAAGGAATATATTTACAAAAATATGGCTTTGTATTTTGATGTATGGACCATTTACAACCTGCTAAAATATCACATCCAATGGTTACAAATAATGTTGGAAAGATCTAGAAAAATTCACTTGTCCTTAAATATCAGAAAATACATCTTTTCCACACCCATAGGCATTCTTCTAGGTCACATTGTATGCAAATATGGAATCAAGGTCGACATGGCCAAGATCAAAGTTATTCTCGACCTAAAACCACCAATCAATCTGAAGAAAATAAAAATATTCATTGGGCATATGGGATATTACAAACAATTTATCAGACATTACTCCGACATAACTTCCCACATCGATGAGCTATTGAAGAAATAAGTTGACTTCTATTGGAGACAAGAATGCAACGAATCTTTTGAGCTCTTAAAAATAAAATTGATAGAAGCACCTATACTTAGATTTCCAAACTAGTCATGAAAGTTCCATGTCCATGTTGATGCATCTAACATTGTTGTTGGCTTAGTCATATCTAAACCATACGACGACATGGTTGATAATACAAATGCATATGCCATTTGAAAATTGAATAAATATGAAAGAAACTATTCAACGACATAGCACGAGGCTCTAGCCATGATTTTCACCCTTAAAAAATTATGACATTACTTACTGGAAGATCCATTTATCTTCTTTATGGACCATCAGGTGCTTAAGTATTTACTAAATAAACTAGTCCATCAGTGGAGTGTTTTTTGATGGCTACTACTGTTCCAAGAGTTCGACTTTGAAGTAGTAGTCCGACTAGGAAAAACGAATGTTGACCCAGACCACCTATCCTGAATTGAGACAGGAGAAGATATGACTAGGATAGAAGATGACTTATTGGATGCACACCTATTTAAGGAAGGATCTTTCTTTTGTTAGTTAGGAGATATTTAGGATCCTTCCTGTCTTCTATCAAAAAAAATTTAAAGAAACACCCTAGCATCCTAAATATCTCCTAGCTAACAAAAGAAAGACCCTAGCATTGAAAGAAACACCATTCACTCTCATGAATGAATATTTGTACAAGGTAGGCATTGACAATATTCTACGAAGATGCGCATTGGAACATGAACGTGAGGATATAATCAATGAAGCGCATGCATGCCCAGTAGGAGGTCATTTCCAAGCTGACACGATAGCCAAAAACATCCTCCAATCTAGTCTTTGGTGGCCGAATTTACACAAGGACTATTGAAAAAATGTGAAGAAGTGTGATAATTGTTAGAGGATGGGTCAAACCTTATGGAAAAATGAAACGCCTTTACATTGAGTAAATCCTAGTTTACCAATTGAAATTTGGGCTATCGACTTTGTAGGTCCCTTCCCAAAAAGAGAAAAAATAACTCGGGAAAAATACATCATCAAAATAGTCAAATATTTAACTAAATGGGTAGAGGCAGAATCAGTTGAAAACTACACAAAAGAAATAGTGGATGAATTCATCTATGAAAACACAGTAACTAGATTCAATTTCCTCTTAATATTAATCAACAATCAAGGAACTCATTTTTTCAATGGAACAATTGAAGTATTACTAGAAAATTTCATGATTGACCGTAGGAAGATGACTGCCTATCATCCACATGCCAATAGAGTTGTCGAGTAATTGAAAAAAACATTGCATAAAGGTTTAAAAAAAATATGTGGACTTAAGAGAGAAGATTGGGATGATAAAGTTCCAAAATTATTGTGGGATTATAGAACATCATACAAAATATCGACTGGCCAAATTTCATTTAAGCTTGTATATGGTCAAGAAGATGTAATTACATTGCACTTCTATGCAAATGTAGGAAGGATAAAACCTGTCGTTGAATTCAACCATATTCTCAATACAAGACAACGCTTCTACCAACTAAACCAACTAGAGGAAGAAATGATACTTGCACAACAACATCAAGAGGCCCAAACGATTCAACATAAAGCTTGGCATGAACGACACATTAAAAAGAAAGATATTAATGAAATATATTTGGTACTACTATATGATAGTCGGATAAAGGGCAAGCCACAAAATCTAGAAACTCCTTGGTTAGGCCCTTGTTAAGCCCTAAATAGTGGCTCATTACCCCTTAATTAGGGCATATTACATTAGCAATGTTATTTTATTTATGTCGACTTGAGTACATTAGTTGTAATTGCATCTCCTAATATCCTATATATACCAAGGATACATTTTCATTTGGAATCATCTTATATTTGGACATTGATGTGGGGTATAAGGAGGTTTCCCCCTTGAAGAGGCTTATTACATGAAATTCCCTCTTTTTCAAGGTGTTGAGTACTTATTTTGAGGTTTTTCTATGCTATAATGATATTTGGTTCTTAACATATGGTATCAGAGCTCAAGGTCTTAGGGTTTCGCTGCTACATATGAGACACCCTAGAATTTTTTCTATAATTTGTTTTCTAATACGTTTCAGAAGGAACCCTTTGGAGGATATTTAGTAGACAGATCAAGGTACATTAGGTTAAATTTTCATCTCTTGAGGCCTTATACTTTATGATATACAACCTGTGTAAGATAGGGTTCTGAAATCATCCTGAATTGAGTCATCACAAAATTTTCACTATAAAATGTTTTATGTAACATTTTAGACCCTGAAATCCGAAGAATATTCACAGAAATTATTAATTTATCTATGATAAAAATTTCAGTTTCTGGGTCATATTACATTTATAGATACACCTTGTGGAAGATAGGGTATTTGATTAGTCTCAAGTAGGTGTTCCAGGTAAATCAATCATAAATTATTCCTAGAGTATCCAAATTGAGTGAGACTAGTTGCATTAGATAATGGACAGTCTGTAGTATTTCTGGTACAAGTTTCATAATTTTATATCAATTATTTTGTGCGAGGCATGCTATACAAGTGATATCTCCTAGAAAGGAAAAAAATCAGCAAGCTGTGGGGAAGTTACCATAAATTCCACTTGGCACATCCAATTTTGATCAGACTTGTGGAATTGCAGAGAAGAAATATCAGAGAACTACAAAAAATAAAATTTCATACCCAGAAGGGCTAAAATTTTGGAGATACAATAAACGAAATATTGTCTAGCAGAACCACCTTAAAATCAAGGTTTAAAGTGATACTTGGCTAACATTCCACCACAAAAGGGAACTTCTACACCAAATAGGCCTCTAAAAAGTCCTACTTGGACTCTTGATGAAGGTGAAGAAATGCTTAGGGACATAAATGATTTACAAAAGAAGACAGTAACAAAAGATGAACTAAAAGGGATAATGGATTCAACAGAAGCTAAGTTTGAGGCAATAATGGATACTAAGATGGATGGTTTAAAAAGAGAGATCATGGAAGGATTGAAAAATTTCCTAATAGAGAGGACACCTGAAAGTGAAAATGTATCCCATGAAATTCATGATGAGGACACAAGGAAGATGAATCAAGAATGGAGAAACTCTAACTTTGGGTTGAAGGCCAACCACTTTCCTAAGATCGATATGAGGAATTTTTATGGCAAAGGCCCAATCACATGGATACGTCGGATGGAGCAATTCTTTGATCTATATAATGTGCCACATACACAAAAGGTACAGATTGCTTCTTTATATTTAGAACCAAATCAATTTGTGTGGTATCGATGGATTTTTTCTTACAAATCACTCGTCACCTATTTCTTAGTGGTCGGTTTGGCAATAGTGCAGGCAGTGCAAGACCTGATATACTTGCTAACCTCCTGTCGAAGTTTTGACCAGTAGAAATGTTTCTATAGCATCGCCACTATATTTTCAACACCGAAGTGTCCTGCCACCCGACTATAGTGGGCTTCCTAGATCAGCTTCATTCACTCGCTTTATGGAACACAGATATGGCCCAGACGACACAACAACTCATTAAGAAGATGGAAATTATCGACAAATGCATTTGCACCCAACATTTGGTAGGTGGTGGCGAAGTCTGGGTCTGTCTCATAGAGTTGGGGCCATCCAGAGGTCTCATGGTCGCAAGAGTCTAGCATCGTGGTGAGTGTCGTGACTGGTGGTTTGCTGAGGAAATCAACGATACGGTTGGTGCTTCCTATTTTATACTTGATGTTGAGGTGGAATTTATGCAAGTATGTGGACCACTTTTGATGGCGGTCATTCTACAATTTTCCTTGTGTCTTCATGAATTGCAGTGGCTTATGATCAGTGTGGATGATTGTCTCCTTCTCAAGAATGTGATGTCTCCAATGGCAACAGGCTTTCATAATGTAGTACATTTCTTTGTCGTAAGTAGGGTACTTACAGACAACATCTGATAGTGTCTCACTATGATAGGCCACAGGGTGGTTGTTCTGAGTGAGAATAGCACCCACAACATAGTCTGAAGCATCTGTCTTGATCTCAAAGGGATGTTGCAGGTATGGTAGTGAAAGTACTGGGGATGAGAACAAGCGTTGCGTCAAATCATCGAACTCTTGTTGTTGGGACCGGAACCATGTAAATTTATCCTTATCACCACCCCTAGTTATTTGGTTGAGGGCCCATGCAATATGGGAGAATCCCAACACGAACCTGCAGTAGAAATTGGTAAGGCCCAAGAAGCTCCGAAGCTCAGTGAGTGTGGTTGGGGCTAGCCAGTCATGGATGAATTGGATCTTGGATGGATCCACATGTACGCCATGCTGATCAATGATGTATCCTAGGTAATGGATCTTGTCCATGCCGAAGGAGAATTTTTCCAAGTTGGCGTATAGCTTGTGCTACCGCAGGGTGTGCAGAACTTGCTGAATATGCTGCAAGTGTTCAACCCAAGTCTTGTTGTAAATGAGAATGTCATCCAGATACACCACTACAAAAGTATTGGTGAATGGTTGTAGGATATATTCCATCATCCTCATGAAATTGGCTGGAGCATTTGTCAAACCAAAGGGCATGACCAACCATTCAAAAAGGCCTTCCTTTGATTTGAAGGCGGTATTACATACATCTGTCTGTTCTATCGGGACCTAGTGGTAGCCAGAATTCATATCAATCTTAGTGAAGTATTTGGCCCCCATGAGTTGATCAAGGAGGTCTTCGATTCAGGGAATCGGGTACCAATTTCTGACTGTGATTTTATTTAGATCCCAATAATCAATGCAGAGTCGCCAAGTTCCATGTTTCTTTTGTAACAACACAATTGGGCTCCCGCAAGGTGATGAGCTGGGATAGATGTTCCCCTTGTGATGTAGTTCTTGGATCTATCTCTTGATCTCATCATTCTCTAATAGAGAGAGACAATAGACTAGCCCATTGGGCAGTGATGCGTCAGGGGTCAGATCGATGGGGTGCTTGACCTGGCAGTGTAGAGGTACCCCGGTAGGTGAGGAGAAGATATATGAGTATTCTTCCATGACCTTATCTACTTGCTTCTACTATGTGGAGAGGTTGATTGCAGAGACTCTGGATGTGGCTATGATCTTTCTCTCATTCTGAGAGAGAATCAAGAAGAAGACAAAATTCCCCGTATCAGAGATGACCTTCCTACATTTCTTAGCAGAGATCAAGGAAATAACACTAGGTGGGACTGGCTCTAGTATCCTGTACAATTTCCTTTTCAACATAATAATAACACTACGAGGCCTAGACTCGTATACAACACTACGTTTCCATAAATAAGGTTGGACCAAAAGAACATCAAAATATTTGAGAGGAGCAACATCAAACAATACCTCATCTTTGAAGGGCTTGATGTCATATGACAGTCGACACTGTTGGATGACATGAAGATCACTTCCTTGGAAGAGCCATCCAATGGTATAGGGTTGTGGGTGCGGTGTTGTTGGCAAGGCCAGCCATTTGACAACCTATGTTGAGATGAGGTTCTTCTGTCTACCACTATCAACGATGAAGTGCAGTGGGGTGCCTTTTACCCACATCTGTGAATGGAAGAGGTGCTCTCCTTCTTCTGGCTGATCTGGTTCACTAGGCTGGAGCTTGGTGGTAGCAACGGTGGCACTGGGTTCCACGTTAATCATTCGTCTTCCCCTTTCTGGTTCTGACTCAGATTCAGAACCCACATCTGATTCATAGGCTTTCACTTTGGCCACCAACGACTGCTTTGAGCGGCAGTTGGCAGTGTTATGCCAAGGGATCTTATGGAAGTCACACCACTTCTCGATGTATTTCTTTGTCTTTTCGGTGTCCTTATTTACTTGCGGCTTGGACTGGTTGTGCTAATATTGTCCATATTTTCTCTGTCCTTTGTTCTATGGGTTGGGACCACCCTTTCCTGGATTTTGTTGTGAGGGGTTCCAAGGCCCAAATTGTCACGTCTTCTGTTTGAGATTCTGCTCAATTTTAACGACATATCGGTAGGCTGTTCCCAAGGATGAGATGTCCAGAAATTCTATTTCGGTCTAGATGTATCTGTGCAGAGCACCACAATACTTGAGCTCTATATGTCGCTCTGAATCTTTGATACCCATCTTGGTGCGCAAGGTATGGAAGATATTTGTAAAATCTGGCACTGCTTGGTCTCTTTCTTCCCATAGTGTGGTCCATTTGGTATACAAGTCATCATGACTTCTGACATGGTAGTATTGTTCCTTAATAACATCCATGAAGGATTCCCAGGTGGTCATGACTGTAAATAATGAGGGTTCCTTTGTTTCCTTTTTCTCACAGAAAGTTTCCCACCAATCTTTGACATGGGGAACGACTTTGAGGAGTGAAAAAGTAATATTTTCTCTATTCGAAAAGTTATGGACAGAAAAATACCCTTCTAGTAGATTCAACCACTTGTCTACAACATCTGTGTCTATCTAACCTTCAAATATAAGAATATCTAAGTTTATTTGTACCTTGAAGGGGGCGGCGCCTCCGCTCGAAGAATATGCGTTTCCTATTGGTAGTCGCCGAAGGATTTGCATGAAACTATCCATCATCTCGTTCCTTTGTTGTGTGAGGGATTCCTCAAGCAACATTTTGAAAGGATCTCCAGTCCCGTCATATTTATTTTCTCCTACCATGAGAGGTTGCTTGGGCATGCGAGAGATTTTGTCCTCAAGAGAAACAAGCTCGAGACCCAACTCTTTGTACTCCGACCTCATTGGGGACACACATTAAGATGACAAGGAGCAAACCGCTCTGATACCACTGATCTGGATTTTATGAGAAAAATGAAATGACTATAGATTATTAACAGGTTCTTAACAAAAAATAACAGAGATACAATAAAATTGGTTTTCTATTCAATAAGGAAATAAGCTGAAACTGTAAAATGCAACGAAAAACATGCTTGCTAGAATGGTGGTGGATTATCTCTGAGAAGAGATGTGATGACTCCTCTTTAATAGAGTGCAAACTGTGTGTTCACATTCCTTATTGGTAGTTGTAAGTTTTCTTTACAAAATATTGTTATTTTGTTGCTTCACCCACTAATTCAAGTGTCAAGATTTGTGGCAAGACTCTTTCAAAGTCATTCCCCTGCATACCGATTTGTTGTCTGTGGGTAATAATGTAGTATCACCTTGTAGTCTGTCCTGCTTGTTGTGAAGTAATAATTTTAGGTTAAGAATAGGATTAGTCATTAGGAATTACTCTCAATATGATTATTCTTATTCTAGGTCAGTAACATGATTACATGGAGACTTGAATGGATCCATACTGTTGATTGATATAGGCATCTGCCTGAGTAACTGCTATTGTGTTTTCATTTTGTTTCTCATTCCTTTCCCGCACTGATAAATAGATGATTTATTTTTATACATAAATAAAGTTTAAGTAGTTGATTCCTTATCTTGGTTATTGATTATCTGTGTGGAGTAGTGGTTGCTTTTCTTAAGTTCATGCATGATTAGTAGGTTACCTAGTTCTCTTGCTTCTTGAAATATAAGTTAGGATACACTTCTATCATTTGCATGCACATATTGTGCTTGCAGTTCATCATTTTACGAACCTAGTTGACATTTATGTGGGACTTTATTACAACACTTAAATAGCCCAAAAAATGGCTTGGTAATGGATTTAAGTAACTCTATCTTTGGTTCAAACACTTTTAATTTTGATGATGTTGTTGGTGTTATCCTTAGTGAGGAAATGTGATGGAAAATCACAAGTGAGACATCAGGTAATGTGTTAAACATGGAGAACAAGGGAAGAAAAAAGGATAGAGGAAAGGGCTCAGGGAATCATGGGAATTCTAGGAAGGGAAGATCCAAATACATATTTGGAAAGATATAGTGCTGGAATTGTGGGAAGAAAAGACATCTAAAGAAAGAATGTAGAGCTCCAAAGAAACAGAGAGATGGACATGAGGAGAAAAATCAGGAAGAAAATGTAACAGGTGATGTGTTACAAGATGCTTTGATTCTTTCTGTAGATAATATTTCTAAGTATTGGGTAGTATATTCAAGGGCTTCATTTCATGCCACACCCCATATGAAATATTTTCTAGATTATGTTCAAGGTGATTTTGGACAGGTTCATTTGGGTGATGATGCACTATGAAAAATTGTTGGAATGGGAAAGGTAAAAATAAAGAAAAGCAATGGAAAATAATGGTTATTGAAAGAGGTAAGACATGTTCCAGATCTAAGGAAAAATCTAATTTCAATAGGGTAGTTGGCAAGTGAAGGTTGTATATCCATATTTACATACAAGGTGTGGAAGGTCACCAAAGGATCATTGGTGATATAAAAAGGAGAGAAGGTAGGTACATTGTATTTATGTACTGGTAATATTGACTCTTCTACCTCTTTATCTTCTATAGGAGTGGATATAGAACTATGGCATCATAGGCTTGGACACATGAGTGAGAAGGGGATGCATATAATTCACAAAATAATGTTGTTTCCAAATCTTAAACAAATTGATTTGGATTTCTATGAGCATTGTGCTTATGGAAAACATAAGAGAGTCATATTTCTCAGAGTCAGAAAAGAAAAGAAGAGTGAAAGGTTGGAGCTTGTGTATACAGATGTATGGAGACTGAATCATGTATCATATCTTGTTGGATCTCATTATTATGTTACTTTTATTTATGATGAAGCTAGAAAAACTTGGGTTTATTGCATTCGGTAAAAAATTGATGTTTTTGCTACTTTTAAGAAATGGAAAGCTTTGGTTGAGAATGAGACAGGAAAAAGGTTGAAGTGTCTCATATCAGATAATGGAGGTGAATATTACAGAAATGAGTTCGATGATTATTGTTCATACCATGGGATTCATAGAGATAAGACTGTTCCAGGAACACCACAAGAAAATGGTGTGTCATAAAGGATGAACATGACAATCATGGAGCGTGCAAGGAGTATGAGATTGCATGCTGGTTTGCCCTTACATTTATGGGCATATGTTGTAGATATTGTCGTTTACTTAATAAATAGAGGACCTTCAAGCTATTTGGATGGTATAATTCTAGAGGAGACATGGACAGGTAAAAAGTTAAACTATTCGTTTTTGAAGACTTTCAGTTGTGAATCATTTGTCTATATTGATAAAGAAAATAGAACAAAGCTTGAGGAAAAATCCAAGAAGTGTACCTTTATTGGATACAGTGGTAATGATTTTGGTTATCGCTTATGAGATTATGAAAATAAAAAAATCATTAGGAGTAGAGATGTCATATTCAATGAGGTCATGTACAAAGATCAGTTGTAGGGAAAGAAATAGGAAAAAGAAAAACCAGAATACATAGTGCTTTATGAGATCATTGAAAAATAAATTCCAAAGGTACCAGAAAATTAAATGTAAAATGACATGATCAAAAGGTACCTCAAACTCCTACAAGTGTTGTTAGAAGATCTACCAGGTTAAGTAGACCCCCTGAACGATACTCTCCTTCATTGTATTATTTATTTTTGATTGATTCTTGTGAACTCGAATGTTATGAAGAGGAAATGTAGGTAGACACCAAAAAGAAGTGGGATAAAGGCATGAAAGAGGAAATGGATTCCTTGGTAAATAACCARACTTGGGACTTGGTTCAGTTTCCTGCAGGAAAAAGGGCATTGCAAAAYAAATTGGCTTACAAGTTGAAGGAAGAAGATGGAAGAAAAAAATGGTATAAGGCTAGACTTGTTGTAAAGGGGTTTGCACAAAATAAAGGTATATATTTTGATGAAATATTTTCTCTTGTTGTTAAAATGACTTCAATTAGGACAATTTTAAGTCTTTTGGTAGTAGAAGATTTGCATCTTGAACAGTTAGATGTAAAAAAAACTTTTCTCCATGGGGATTTGGAGAAAGATATTTATATGCAGCAGCCAAAGGGGTATGAGGTCAAAGGAAAGGAGAATTTGGTATGCATGTTGAAGAAGAGCTTGTATGGCCTAAAGAAATCTCCAAGGAAATGGTATTTGAAGTTTGACAAGTTTATGACAGAACAAGGTTATAGTAGATGCCATTCTGATCACTTTGTTTATTTTAAAATGCTAGAAAATGGAAGCTATATTATCTTTCTATTGTATGTAGATGACATGATTGTTGCATGGTCTAATATGCAGTATATAAATGTGCTCAAGAAGAAATTAGTTAATTCATTTGCGATGAAGGATTTGGGTGCTGCAAATAAAATCCTTGGTATGAGAATAACAAGAGATAGGAAAAATCACAAATTGACATTGTCTCAGGGTGAGTACATAGAGAAGGTGTTGGAGAGGTTTAGAATGCAGAATGAAAAACCAGTTAGTACACTTTTTGCCATCCATTGCAAATTAACTAAGGATATGTGACCCAAGACACAGGAGGAGATATAATACATGTCCAGGGTCCCTTATTCATCAGTAGTTGGCAACTTGATGTATGCGATGGTTTTCATAATACCATATATTGCACATGCAGTGGGAGTTGTGAGCATGTATATGAACAATACATATAAAAAACATTGAGAGGTAGTAAAGTGGATTCTCAGGAATTTGAGAGGTATTTCTACTCATGCATTATGTTTTTGTGGTTCAGACACTGTTCTATTGGGATTTGTTGATTCAGATATGGCACATGATAAAAATAGCAGGAGGAGCACCAAAGGGTATGTTTTTACTATAGGTGGAACAACAGTAAGTTGGATTTCAAAAATGAAAAAGGTTGTTTCACTTTCAACAATAGAGGCAAAGTATGTTGCTGCTATAGAGGCTAGTACAGAGATGATTTGTTTACAAAGTTTTATGGAGGAATTGGGAAAGAAGCAGGAGAATAGAAGGTTGTATTGTGACAATGAGAGTTCCATTCATCTTGAAAAGAAATCAACCTTCCATTCGAATACTAAGGATATACAACTCATGTACCATTTCATACGATCCATCTTGGAAGATGGACATTTGAAGTTGGAAAAGATACACACTAGCCAGAATCCTACAGACATGTTAACTAAGGGAGTAACCAGGGAGAAACTGAGTTCCTGCTTAGTTTCAGTTGGTCTTCAAGCATGAAGATGAAGATGAGAAATTTTCCAGGTCCAAGAAGGTTCATAGTCCAACAGATACAATAACGGTGGAGTTGTTGAGATCAGTCTCCAAGTGGGAGATTCCTGGTTGTGGAACCTGATTATCTTCTTGATTCAAGGGTCTTTGTTTTTAGTCATGTTTATACCCCATGAATAATTTACACCTTGGAAGAATGTACACTCATCCACGTGGGGGAGTGTAGAGGGGCTTACCCCCTCTACGAGGTCCGGGGGAAAGCGGGCCCCTGGAAGGGCTTCGGGTGCAAAGCCCCCGAAGGAAAAATTTCCTTGTAAATGTATATTGTAATTTCATTGTAAATCTGGACTGTTCATTATAAGGTCATAGATATGACAATAGAATTTATGTTATGGTTTTTTCCCTAGAAGGAAACCCTCTTTTTGATGAAGGAAATGTATTGCAGCTATGTATCATTGCGAATATTGTATTCTGAGATAGGAGACTATGAGAGAAAGAAGAGGAAGTTACAACAGGTTTGTTGTAGGTTGTATCCATTCATTTGTTGGATAATAATAAAAGAAGGACCTGCCAATTTCTATGGTGGACGTATCCCACACCGGGTGAACCACGTATATCTGTGTCTCTATTTTATTGTGTATCTTCTATGTTTTATTTCCGCGTTTGTTTTATTTTATTGCTCCGCGATCCTATTTTTCTAACAATAAGGGCCATAGTACTTTGGTGATAATTTATTATCCTTCTTAGCTTGCTTGAGGGACATCTGTTTGTATGGTTGTAGTCTTAAAAATACCCAATCCCCTACTTCAAATATTCTTTCACTATGATGTTGATCTTCTTGTTGTTTCATGTGATTTTGTACCATGGCCAGGTTGTCCTTTAAGAGTTGGAGAACTTGTTGTTGATGCTCGATGTGATCTTCCACTGCTTGAACCATAAATGGTGTCATTTTTGTTACAGTATGAAAGGAAGTGTTATACCACCATTCTGCCAAGGGTAACTAGTTGAGCCATTGTGTTTGTTTATCAGAGACAAAGAAACAAAGATATCCTTCAAGACATTTGTTCACTATCATGGTTTTTCCATCAGATTGAGGATGATAAGATGAGCTATGAGCCAATTGAGTACCCAAAAAAGAAAACAATTTTGTCAAAAAATTTCCAGTGAAGATGGGATCTCTGTCACTTAAAATAATCTTTGCGATTCCATGTATATTTTGATTTGTCTCCATGAATGCGGTGGAAACTATACTAGATTTGAAAGGATGAGAGAGTTCACAAAAGTGTGCTTACTTGGTTAGTCTATCAACAATTACCATGATGACACTCTTTCCTTCAGACTTCGGTAACACTGTGATGAAATCCATGGAAACCTCCTCCCAGCGTTGACTTGGGATGGATAATGGTTGTAAAATAACTGGGGTCTTAATTGTTTCCACCTTATTTTGTTGGAAAACCAAACATTCTGCCACAAACCTTTGAACATCCTTTTTAAGGACATTCCAAAAACATTCCTTCTTGACCCTATGGTAGGTTTTCAAAAATCTTGATTGCTCGCCTACCAAAGAGGTGTGCAATTCCAAGAGTACCTTTGGTTTGAGTTGGGAGTTATTACATAAATATAAGTGATCTTTGTATCATAGTGAATCATTTTCCATGTAAATGTATCTGATGCACTGGAATCCTGCTGCAACCTTTGAATGAGAGTCAAAACATTTTCATCATTCTTCCATTCATCCCTCACTTCTATTATCCAATCGGGTTAGATGATCGAGATAGAACAAAGAAAGTCCTCAACATCTTCATCCTTTCTTGAGAGTGCATCTGCCACAAAATTTTGCTTCCCTTTTTTGTAGATGATTTCAAAATCATAACCCAACATCTTGGTCACCCATTTTTTTTTCTCTTCTGAAGATAGTCTTTGTTCCAAGAAGTATTTAAGACTATCATGATCTATTTTGACCTTTTCATGCCTACCTATTAGGTAGGGGCGCAATTGCTTCAATTCATGTAGTATTTCCATCATTTCCTTCTCTTAAATGGGTTTGTGTAAGTCCTTTCCCTTGAGTGGTTGACTTTCAAAATCAAGGGGCCTTCCTTCTTGCATTAGAACAAAACCAATTCCATTTCCCAAGGCATCACATTTCATAATAAAGGTTTTTGTGAAGTCTAGTGTGGTCAAGACAGGATCTTTACACATCACCTCTTTATGTTGTTCAAAATCTTGAGTTGCCTGTGGATTCCATGAAAATGTATCCTTCTTAGTTAATTCCATTAAAGGTGTTGTTATTCTTCCATAGTTGTGAACAAACTTGCGATAGTAACCTATAAAACCCAAAAATCCTCTAAGATTCTTCAATGTTTTTGGAATCAGCTAGTCCATCATGGCCTTAATCTTGTTAGGGTCTACCATGACACCTTCATGAGATACAATATGACCCAAATACTCTACCTCATTCATCCCAAAGAAACATTTGGATGGTTTGGCATATAGTTGTTTCTCCTTTAGTAGTTGTAGCACCTTGTCAACATGTCGAACATAATCCTCCCAAGAATTGCTATATATTAGTATATCATCAAAAATTACTAACATAAATTTTCGAAGGAAGGGATTCAAAATGGAATTATTCAACCCTTGGAATGTGGAAGGTGCATTCATAAGGCCAAAAGGCATGACCATAAATTCATAATGGCCTTCATGAGTTCAAAATTTTGTTTTGGGATATCTAGACCCTTCATTCTAATTTGGCGAGTAACTTTGAATGGAGATCCAACTTTGTGAAGTAGATAGATCCATGTGGTTCAACTAACAATTCATCAATGATGGGGAATGGGAAACTTATCTTTAATGGTGATGTTCTTGAGCTCTCTATAATGTCACGGACACTTTAATAGTGATGTTCTTGAGCTCTCTATAATCTGGACACATACGCCATGAACCCTCTTTCTTGAGTACCATTACCATTGGTGCAGAGTAAGACCTTTGGCTAGGTCTAATAATTTCAGCCTCTAACATTTCTTCAACCATAAACTCAATTTCTCTCTTCTAGGAACAAGGGTATCTGTAAGGCCTGATGTTAGAAGGAACACTCCCAAGAATTAGGGGAATAACATGATCATGATTTCGAGTGGGTGGAAGACCTTTGGGAATATTTTCAAATACTTTGGAATTCTTATCAATGATCCCTTGGAGATCTAGGGGAATAAATGGCTTATACTTTGGAATATCTAGTGAGCATAGTTGTACAATTACACCATGATTCCCCTTTTTCAATAATTTTGTCATGCCATTAGAGATTATCACCTTACGAGGTTTCCCTGTGATACCCCTTAAGCCAATTTCCTTTCCTTAGAATGAAAATTTTATGAAAAGTTCTTGAAAATTAAAAGCCACTATTCACAATGACTGTAACCATTGGACTCCTAGTATGACATCATCACTACCCATGGGTATAGAAATCATTGGACTATTCATTACATATTCCCCCATAGTAAGATTGATCTTATGGCATTTTACTAAGAAATTTATAGTTCATCCATTTGCAATCATTACTTGAAACTCAGGCGCTGGATATATAAAGAAATTGAGAGCTTTGGCTAATTTATAGTGAATGAAATTATGAGTACTACCATAATCAATTAGGACTATTACCTTTTTCTTTTTGATATATCCTTTGAACTTGAGGGTTTGAGAAGTGTTAATTCCATCCAATGCATTACATGATATCGTGGGAGTCAACTCTTCAGAAGAAATGTCTTCTACGTTTTCATCTTGAGATGGTTCTTTTTATTGTTCTTGTTTTTCTTCCCCTTCACAATCTATGTAGAATAATTTCTTCCCACCACACTTATGTCCCTTACTGTACTTGTTGTCAAAATTAAAGCATAAACCTTTTGACTTTCTTTCCTCCAATTGTTGAGGTTTCAACCTTGTAGGTTGAGGTGTTTTAGAAGAAGGAACATTATTCTCTCAATATATGTTAGGAGTGGTCCTTCTAGTAGCCATATCCATATTTTTACTTTCAACATTTCTTGCCACCCTGAACGCATTCTCCAATGATTTGGGTTCCCAAAGGAAAACCTCATGTTGAATGTTATCCTTTAAAGTTCCTATGAATTCATCAATCATGTTCTCATATGGAATATCCGTTACCTTTATATTCAATCTTTGGAAGTTCTCAATGTGCTCCACAACTAAACTCTTTTTCTTGAGATTTATCAATTGGCTAAAGAAGGTATTTCTCCTTGTATCCTCATAGTGTGCTATCATTTCTTCCGTGAAAATTGTCCAAGTGAAAAGTAATTTGCGAGAACAAATCCATTGATACCACACAAATTGATTGGGTTCTAAATATAAAGAATCAATTTGTACCTTTTGTGTGTGTGGAACATCATGTAGATTGTTGGCAGCAGGATGAAGTGGGAAAGAAAGCATGCACAAATAAGAATGACAACTGGAAGAGAAATCATGGGAAAGAAAGCATGCAAGAGGAAAGTGACAACTGGTAAGAAGAACAACACGCGTGCATGCAAGGAGGAGGCGACGGCTGGAAGGAAGCAAAGCACGCATGCTGAGAAGGAAAACCTAACGACAATAGGGTTACGGTTTTTGTGTAAATGGATGAAGAGCCCGAGAGATATAAATATAGATACGCAGGTATCATAGAGAGGGTTCGGTTGGTTTATGTAATGTTTTTTATTAGGTGAAATATTTTTGTAAAGTGATTGAACTAGAGTGGAGGAGAGAAGGTAGATCTTGAGGATTAGATTGTAAGCCGAGGAGCCTGGTGCAATCTAGTTCACCTCATATAGATCTTACCCATCTAAGGAGAGTTGTAAGCACACGACGCAAGAATTGCAGAACTACCATAATAAGAGCCAAGAGCCAAATCTTTGTGGATGTAGCCCAAGAGGGGGTGAACCACAGTAATACCTGTGTAATGTGATGAATGCATGCATATCTTTGTCATACTTTCAGTAGTTAAACACTATGTGTAATGAATGAATGAGTTATTATATCGCTGGGTTAATTGTTGTTGGGATATCAAGAAAAGATGCCATGGAGGTTAAAATATAAAAGAGAATAACAATAGTTTGTAATGCAAGTTATAATAAATGGTTTAGATACAGATTCCATCTCTCTCACTCAATCCTAGGCTGTAAACACCTGAGTCTTACAACCACCCATTTAGAGCTATCTAGGGTGAGACTGCGTAGTGCATTATGTGTACTGTGTTGCCTTCTGGTTTACCAGAAGGGCCGATAGTTTTAGGATTTGTTGGTACCCTGAAAGATATGAACCCTAGGTCAACAATGCAGGTAATAGGGAAGAACAGTTCAGTTAAACCAACAAATGGTTCTGTTGTCATGTTAAAAGGAACAAGAGAGGACTGAGTAGATGAGATAAAATGCATGAGAAAAGAATGAGAGAAACCAGAAGACCGTTGAGCCACTAGAAGGGAATGTTGAGACTATGGAACCCCACGAAAGAAGAAATAGAAGGCTGGTTGAGAACTAAAGAGCTAGAGTTTTCCCAGAAAGACAATAGAAACCCTAACATCACACCTCATAAATATCTGGATAAATACGTGTTTACGGATTTACACGAAGTCTTTTTATATGATTTTCCCCACCTACTACAGGAGTGGATACTAAGTTTGAAAGATAACCACGCAAAGAACCAGATCCAACAACTAGATTGGACCCCTGTATAGGTTGCGCAGTTACAGCAGGTGAACAACAAATTCACCCATGCAATCGACTTTTGGCTTGACATTATTGTGGCAAGATTCATCAAAGAGTTTGCAGTTGACACAGTGAAGTCATACAACGTAGCAGAGTAGGAATTTCTACGCGGACCCTACGGAAGGTACATTCGATCACTGTATATTTCTATTAAAATAATTCTATATAACAAAGGAGTAATGAAAATGGAATCAAACAGGTAAACTTTCCTGCATGCATGGGGGAAGGGGGGAAGCACTAGCAGAGAGAGGATAAATGGAAGAAGGCCAAGATAAAGGAAAGAAGGAGCAGGAACCCTTGGACCCGATCTTAATGATTGATGACCAAATTAAGTGGATCTTGGGTTCATCAGGAACGACGCATAGCAGAGTACCCTACCAATACAAGGTGAATACCAAGAAGAGAGTCATAGCCGCAAGGGAGGGCTTGGAAAGAGATGAGGAAGAGGTAGAGGATCTCCAAGCTGTGGAGCAGATTGAGGAAATCCTGCATGCAACCTATGAGAGGAAAACAAGAGGCCCAAGAACCGAAGGAGAATATAACCATCCTTTCCATATTAATGTCAGTGTGGAACCCATAAACCCATGTGCGACCAATACACCAAAGAGAACACCATCATTTAGAAAATCGAAGTTCGGAGGAAGTCTGACAGCAAGAAGTACATATACCGCAGGAGAAACAACTGGAGGAGCCAATTCAGGTAGTACTAGTCAAGTATATACACCATGCGACGGAGGTAGCAGTTCATTATTTAGAATGGCAGGACACGTTCCCACTAACAGATTACCAAAATTTCAAGGAGAAGCAACAAAAGAACCTGAGAAGCATTTGTTCATTTGTGCAAAGATATGGGAGGCAAAACATATCACTGATGAAGATACCAAACTTGCATAGCTAGCAATCATGCTCAGAGACTGCGCACTAGACTGGTACATGAGTCTAGACACGAACAATGCCCTTGGGATGATGAGAACACTGGAAGACATTAAGAAGTTACTGATTAATGAGTTCCAGAAGCCGAGCTCAGAGGATCAATACATGAATGAGATGATTGAGATAAGACAGAAACCAGGAGAGTCTGTATGGGAGATTGACCAGGTATTCAAGTGACTAAAGGGGAAGTTAAAATATCTTATGACCGAGATGAAACACCATCACCTGTTTGTCAACTCACTACTCCCACACCTAAAATATCCCTTACGACAACAGAAGTTTCAGACGTAGGCCGAGGCTCTACAGGCAGCCTTGCAGCTGGAAGAGAACCAGTACCAGCAGACGGACCCAGCTATTGAAGAATTGAAGGAGCACTTGAAGAACCTAACATTTCAATTGAACCAAAATAAGAACAAGGACAAATGAGAAGCCATTTGGTGCACCACATGCAGGACGGAAGGACACCACAAGAACAAATGTCCAACATTCGTGGAGTATATGGAAACAAGCATGCCAAACCCACTACCACGGGGAGTATTATGGTGTGAAATATGCAAGAAACTGGGTCATGAACCTTATAATTGCACGATGATGTAGAAGTACCAGATAGTTCCAAAGAATTTTTATTGCACCTTTTGTAAGTCAGTGGGCCACGACGACAAAGATTGCAGAACTATGGAGTTGATGAGGGAAAGAACATCAGACGCATACAGGGTACAGGCCAAAATGATGACTGGGCAAGCAATGCCACAATTTAATCAAACCCCAACTCCATACAACACTATGTAATAGCAGTACAATACTGTGCAACAACCATACAATAACACACAATCACAGTACAACCTGGCGCAACCCCAATATAATATCGCACAGTATAATCAGGCACCATAGTACAACACCCCGAGAGGGGACCGAGAACGATATCGAGGAGGAGGATGAGCCATAGGAGGTTTTGGATGTGGCAGAGGACCAGTCAGATGTCACAACTTTCAGCAACTGGGACATTATGCACGATAATTCCCATTGTCGTCAGCGACATGTATGTATTTTCGCGCATCGGATCATGAGAAAAAGGAATGTCCGACACTATTAGTAAAGATATAGGAAAAGAGGAACCAAAACAACCACAATCTTAAATGGATTTCAGTTGAAGCAAGGGAGGATTGATGGAACATCAATATAGTCACCCGTGGAGGAACGAAAACAAGAAATGACACAGTCTGACAGGAACCCGCATAGAACCAATGGGTAAAGAAGAACACCGAACCAAGAAAGAAGTTCGATGCGCCCAAAGAAAAGGAGACTTTTAAGGAAGCCAGATAAGAATTTCATAAGGTGGAAACAACATTGACTTCCACTGCAAAACCAGTCCATGAAGCCCAAGAATACGAAATGCCACCATCATTGGATCATACCAACGAAATTCCACCCAAGGGAAAAGTAAGTACTATCAAAGACTTTTTGCAGTCATGCATAAAAATGTTAAGTGATCCTTCATCTATGAAAATATTGCAAAACATCCTAGAGAAATGTAGCAACGAGATGGAACAAAATCTAGAACCGAAAACTGTTAATCATCTACACACAAGAAGAAGAACAAGTAGGGAATTTAGATTGAATGCTAACATTAGGGATTTCAATATAGGAGACATCATACTGAACCTAGGATCCAAAGTGAATGTGATACCCAAGAAAACCTAACAATGCATGGGAGAGACAACATTGGGATACTCAAATGTCTAATTAAAACTAGCAAACCAACATAGGGTCCTACCCATAGGGAGACTGAAAGGAGTAATAGTATATCTTGATGGAGTGTGCACTAAAGAATATTTTGAAGTCATCAAAATAGTAGATGGCACAATGCCGTACCCGACACTACTCGGTCTGGATTGGGCGTTTGACAACCAAACCATAATTAACTTGAAGACAAGGAAAATGACATTTGAATCCAGAGATTACAGGGTCATAGCACCACTAGATCCATCAGAAGGGGAAAGGTTTGTAGAACCCACTTGCTTGGACTTAGAGGAGATTGGACAATTGTACAGAACAACTACGCACGAGGAGGATTACGTAAACCCAACTACATATGGGGTACTCATTTGGTGTAGCATTACTTCATGCACAACAGATTCAGACACCAGGCTATAAAACTGGCAACAGAGACTAGACGAAGTATCCACGAGAAAATGTTCAATAATAGACCGTGCAGTACGGTGGATAGGCATAGAAATCAAAGAACCACCCAGTTTCCACAGACAAAATGATTTGGAAACATTCTTGACACAATACGAAGATGAAGTATTAGAGAACCAGAGGCTACTAGCACTGGATTTATCACTCAAGGCTAGACTTGCAAGATGGTGGGGCGAAAACAATGAAATTATCACAAACTGGTACCAATGTAAGTGGTTACTGTGCATAAGGTTCGACGCAGAATAGAAAAACAAAAAACAACGAAGATATGCAGGACTAGGGACACCAACGAAACACTTGGAGGAGTGAAAAAAGATGTGGAAAATGACACCACCAGAGGAATGGCCTCACCACTTCATTCACACTTTAGAGGGCATACCAGTGAACTAGTATACAGATTAGGAATTGCACAAAGGAACTACAACATGGATAACATTGCAACAAAACTTTACTGTCACTTTCTCATTTGAGCATGATAACCCCAACATAGATGTAGCCCTGAAACGGATCAGAGGAATCATATTCATTGGAGAACCGGAAATAGAACCTATTACCAAAGAGAAACAGTGAAATAAGCAAACAGTCAAGGAACTACTGTCATGTTACCATGTACAATAGGAAGCACCAGATGAAGATGACCCACGCAACATTCAGATTGAAGAAGTAGAAGGCGAAAGAGATGTGAAGGGCCCACCCATAGAATCTGAAGTTATTTCCACGCCAATCAAGGTAAAGAAAGTTAACATCGAAACAACCGAACATCCCAAAATGGCTAGCATTGGAGACTACTGGGATGAGCCAATAGTAGAAAGCATCACAAAATTGTTGCGTGAGTACAACGACTTGTTTCCTACAACATTTACAGAAATGAAGGGTATAGCAGGAGAACTGGGAGAGATGAATATACCTCTCAGACCCGAACAAGACTGATTAGAAAACAACAATAAACTGAACCCCATATATAAACATAAATTTAAAGAGGAGATCGACCAGATGCTCGAAGCCAACATAATCAAACCAGTCGAGGAATCAGAATGGATAAGCCCGATGGTCGTACAGGACAAGAAACAAGGAAGATGGATTAGGATATGTGTTGACTTGAGGAAGTTGAATGATGCATGCCTACACGACCCATTCCCTACACCGTTCACGGATGAAGTGTTAGAGAATGTGGGTAGACATGAAGCTTACTCATTCACTAAAGGATTCTCAAGCTACCATCATATCAAGATAGCACATGAGGACAGATACAAGACCACGTTCGTGACAAAATGGGGATCTTACCAATATACAGTCATGCCATTTGGACTGAAGAATGCTCCAACAATATTCTCCAAAGTGGTTATCGCAGCATTTAAATAATTCATCCATCAGTTTCTCGAAGTATACCTGGATGACTAGACAGTCTATAGTCTCTTCAAAAACCAATGTGGAAGTTTTACGCTTGATTCTAGAATAATGAAGACAATGTCATATATCACTAAACATAAATAAATGTATATTTGGAACACCGTTTGGGATACTATTTGGCCATATAGTATGAAAACAAGGGCTATTGGTCGATCTGGCAAAGATCGCAGTCATCGTTAATTTACCAGCACCAAAAACAATCTGTCAGTTACGAGCGACGTTAGGAAGCGTAGGATACTACAAGAAATTCATCAAAGGATAGATCACAACACTAATGGAGAAAATGCTAAGTAAGGATACAAAGTACCAATGGAACGACGAGTGTCAACACGGTCTAGATACTCTGAAGGAAAATATGGTCATTGCACTGATATTAGTATTTCTAGACTGGGGAAAGACATTCCATGTGCATGTAGATGAATCAACGATAGCACTTGGAGCTATCTTAGCGCAGCTAGGAGCAGGAGACTTGGATCACCCAATAATGTTCGAAAGAAGAAAACTATCAGACTCATAACATAATTATAACATGACAGAAAGAGAAGGCCTAGCTATGGTTTACACACTGCAAAAGTTCAGACACTACCTATTGGGAAATTTTTTTAAGATATTTACAGATCACTCAGCCCTAAAATACCTAGTCAACAAGCCAGTGTTGGGGGGAGAATCTATCGATGGTTACTGTTATTTCAAGACTTTTACTTCGAAGTAATAGTCAAACCAGGAAAACTGAATGCAGGACCTGACCACCTATCACGAGTCACAAATGGAGAAGAACCCACGAACTTAGAAGACAACTTTATGGATGCCCAATTATTCTCAGTATAGATTGTTGATGACTACTTCGTAGAGATCATCTAGTACTTGAGCAAAGGTACCGCACCGCAAGAATATACCACTGTGTAGAAGAAGAATCCGGTAGTTCATGCAACCAAATATCAACTGATCGTAGGACATCTATATACAATGGGCATAAATAGGATTTTATGAAGGTACATGTTAGAGAATGAACGACCAAGAGTTTTAGCAGAATCCCATGAGGGATTAGCAGGAGGACACTACACAGGAAAATATACCACGCAAAAGGTACTCCGCATAGGATTATGGTTGCCAATGATTCACAGAGACTCGAAAGAGTACTGTCAGGGATGCAATGTCTGTCAAAGGGTAGGCAAACCCAACATAAGGGACGAGATGTTGTTATGACCGCAAGTGACATTATAAGAATTTGATAAATGGGAAATAGACTTTGTGGGACCAATTAACCCATCATCCAAAATAACAGGGGAAAGATACATCATCACCGCGATGGAATACCTAACAAGGTGGGCGCAAGATGCACCAGTAAAAGACTGCAACGCAGTGACAACTACACACTTCTTATTTGAACAAGTAATTACTAGGTTTGGTTGCCCAAGAATATTGATGAGTGACCAAGGCACACATTTCATAAATAGCACCATCCACGCAATGCTCGAAGAGTTTGAAGTCCACCACCAGAAAAGCACACCGTATCATCCACAGGTGAATGGCACAGTAGAAGCCTTCAACAAAATTATAGAGAACACACTAACAAAGATCTGTAACGTCAACAGAGACGAGTGGGACCTTAAAGTACCAACAATATTATGGGTGTATAGGATGACATGCAAGAAGTTTACAAGGCACACACCATTCAAACTAGTCTACGGCCAAGAAGTGGTAGTGCCATTAGAATTTTTAGTACCCAACTTAAGTGTAGAAACTATCACACAAATGATGAAACACGACGCAATATAGGAAAGACTGAACCAGCTGTTAGCAATGGAGGAAGACCGAATCCTGGCAAGATTCCATCAATAAGTGCAGAAGGCCAGAGACAAATCATGGCGTGATCGCCTCATTAAGAAAAAGACTTTCAAGGAAGGATATCTAGTATTGCTCTATGAGAGAAAATCGTTTCAACACCCAGGAAAGATGAGAATGCACTGGTTAGGACCATATGAGATCAAATCTATAATAGAAGGTGGAGCTATAAATTTAAGAGATTTAGCAGGCGCAGACCTTAGAGGAATGATAAACGAGAGCCGACTGAAGCTGTATAAGGATAGTCGACCACCCATCGCGCAGTTAAAAAAAAAAATTAAAAAATGAACAACGCGAATCACGCCGGAGATGAAAAATCCACAGGATGCTCGGAACACGAATGCAGCAAAGGCAAGAACAATGGTTACATGCCAAAGAAAAATGAGTGGGAAGCGGAAAGTCGAAAAAAGTAGGATGATAAGACAACACTAAGTGGAATTAAGGCACGACAAGGACTGATGGAACATCACATTAAACGTGCCAACTGGAAACGACAAAGTAAGTGTAATGGCAAGTATGAAACTGTCGCAGAGGCATTGAACCAACAGTTATGGTGCATTAATTGCATCATGGAGGAAACGTCATCGATAAGCTTCATGACAAGCCCATACAACATGTGAGCACTGAAGCAACTAGTCTATTTGCGAAAGGAGAACAGAGAGAGAGCAACAATAGCCCTAATGAACAAAGCGAGATCACAGAGCTCACCACAATCATTAAAACTCAACAAATGTTCAACAATCACCACTATGGCACCACTAAAGTCCTTCGAACCAGGCCAGATAGCCAGAACAACCAGAGTTCAAACTAGGTCATGAGGACCGCTGGAAGAAAACGAGTAGCAGGAGCCGGAGATAGTCGATATCGATGAGATCCCATCCCCAGAGATAACAATGGTGAACTCTACACCAATACTAGAAGAGATTCAACAACCAAAAGTGGAGTCCATGAAAGAGGACACGCCAGCAGTGATGCAGGAACCTCAGAACGAGGAAGCGGAAACCCAAAAGGAAGTGCAACCAGAAAGAACTGAACCAGCTGCGGAATTTAATGGAATGGCATAGAATCGAGGATCAGAAGGGAAACTAGACGAGTCCCAGGTACCCAGCCTAGGTCAACCAACAAAAGAGACCATGGGAACTACCTTGGCTTGGCCATAATGGCTTACAGGGGAGCAACCAGGAGTTGCTGGAACTTTGTACCAACCACCACTGCAGGAAGACAAAGTTTTGATACTGAGCTCACCCCGCAAGATACCCGCATCAAAAATTGTGCTACCACGCATACCAAAGGGAGTACAGGTAGATCCGCAACTACTTGGTCACGTCGGGAAGCTCAAGTATTCCGACCATGACGTATCAGACAAAACCAAGTACCTGGGACTTGCACCGAGGGTTTTTATGCAGAACATAGTGGTAAACCAACTTAGGGTGTGAATGATCATCCAACCACATTAGTGGGTAGTTGGACTGGACAGAGCAAGCATTTTAGGGTTGTTGAAACTTCCACATTTTGGCAGAGGCCAGTACGTGATAGCATGCGCTAAAAAACTATTAATAATCACGCACGGAGGGGATATATGGTTGGACAAACCTGTCCCCATAACTGTTGAGCTTATCACGCAAATAACAGGACTACCCAGCCAGGGTATGGATCCCGCGTTGATTTTGGATGATAAATGTAAGGAGAAAGCACTAGCAGAGGAAATGAAGAAGAAATATGGTACCGCCAGGGGGACAAGAGGCATTATAATCAAACAAATCAACAATGCAGTGACACAATTGGGCACAAAGATCTTAGCCTATAAACTGTTAAGAAAATTCTGCAAAGACGAAGTACTAGCAGGAGTCATTGCAGTTGCATCTCAGTGTGCAGAAGGCACCATCGTGAGATGGGCGCCTTATATATTAAACTTTTTCCAAGTGGAATACAAGGATGTGTAGGACCTCAGTACATAATTCCATTACTCGTGGCTATTCACCCTCATAGCCTTCATGGGATGGCGGGAACCAGAGTATGTAGTTTTTTGTACTAGACCACAGCCAGCGGGAGTGAGATATCTATTACTCAGATCCAGGACACATGCCAAGAATAAGAGGGAAAATGGAATCATCTTTGAAGCATATCTATGGGACATACATGAAGCTATCAGCCGATCATGAAGAATAACACCAGAGGCTGTCGCGCGATATGGGGACATCACTAACTTCTGGGCTACACGTCAAGCCATGTGTATACAACCAAGGCAAGATCTAGATAAACAGTGGCTACCTATGTGCTAATGCATCGCAGAAGGTGATATAGACATGGTCATCAACAAATGGCCTGATGCATGGAGGATCCCATCCATTCCCCAGGAAGTACTGAAAGGACCTTTAGAAGGAGAAGCAATGCAAGAGGAAACACAACCTCCGCAAATCCCAGTTCCCAAGAAGCCAAGGACGGGCCAAAACAATCCGACTCAGGAAAATGAAGGGTCAAAGTAGATAGGAACCCAGAAGGGGCAGAAAGAGACCACCAAATAGCCAAAGCAAGCTAAAGGAGCACAGGAGACCACCCCAAGTTTCATCACACAGGAACCAAAGGGAACTAAGAGACCAATAGTATAGGCAAGAGGCATGTGCAAGAAATAAAAGGCGCAACGAGCATCACTGGACTATACAATCACAGAGGAAGATGGATAAATGATTGCAAGAATGGTCCAGGATTGTCTTGCAGAAGACTTCGATCACGCAACACATCATAGGGATAAACTGGAAAAAGAGTTGGCAGAAATGGGACAGCTCCTTAGGACACTTTGGTAGGCCTAGAGAGCAAGTAGTAGTAAAGTAATAGAACCGTCGACAACACAAACCAACGAAAGAGTGGAGGTAGAAGAACGAGACCCAGTCCTCCCAATGCCACATGCACACACAATGGTCCACTTCAAAATGAGCATGCTATGAATGGATGAAATCGTGGGACAAACACCAGTGAAGGATTTGGACCAAATCCAATTGGTCTTGACATGGATGCCATCAAGGGAACTGTACAAATTGCAGGTTAGCATTGGCTACGAGATGTAGTCTCGCACACATAAAAACTTAGTCGACCTAAAAAAAGCAACAAAGAAGCGGGAAGTGCTAGAAAAAGATTGTGAGCAGGCCAAATCCAAAACTCAGGAGGAGACAGAACCCAGGAACGAATTGGAATGAAAAGTGGGAGAAATTTTTGGGAAACTTCCAAGCACTATGTAAGGAAACGAACTCCCAACCGTAGAAAAGATCGACAAGATTATGCAGGAAATTGTTCGATACCAAAAGGAGATCGAGGATCTTTGAGAACAACTCACACAAACAACCCCACCTATATTAAAGGAGCAAAGGAGGCAGACAACAACAATGCAAATATAAGAGATGGAGAAACAGGTTAGCATGGTAGTTGACTTGCTCGATAAAGAAATGCAACTTTGGACAAGACTAGAGGAGGATCCACAGGTTCAACACTGGGACAAGGAAGATGAAAGGATCAATGCAGCGATCCAAGAACTCAAACAGAGGAAAAAGACCATACCAATCCCAGAATGCATCAAGGGGATGCAATAGCTGAAGAATATGCAGGCATAACTTATCACTGCGCAAACATAGAAACAGGAGCGTCAGGCTCAAATAGAACCATTACGGGAACGGGTAGAAGGAGTACTCACACAGGCAAAAGTAGCTAGAACACAGATGTAAAATACACAAGAAGAATGTGCAAGATTACTAAGTGATGAAGTGGCAGTTCAGGTAGTGGATACCATTAAGGAGAAGATCGCGTAGGCACAAATAAAATCAGAAGAACTGAGGGAAAAGTTCCAGACGATCACTGAGGAGATCAAGACAACTCAGAAAGGTTAGGTGATTTAGGACGAGTCACATGTTAGTGTTGGGGGCCTCTTGGCAGCAAGTTGAAGTGGGAAAGAAAGTGTGCACAAAGAATAATGACAGCTGGAAGAGAAATCGTGGGAAAGAAAGCATGCAAGAGGAAAGCAACAACTGGTAAGAAGCACAGCACGCGCGCATGCAAGAAGGAGGCGACAACTGTAAGGAAGAAAAGCATGCATGTAGAGAAGGAATACTTAACGACAATAGGGATAGGGTTTTTGTAATGTTTTTGTGTAAATGGATGAAGATCCCGAGAGATATAAATATAGATACGCAGGTATCATAGGGAGGGTTCGGTTGGTTTATGTAACTTTTTTTATTAGGTTAACTATTTTTGTAAAGTGATTGAACTAGAGTGGAGGAGAGAAGGTATATATTGAGGATTAGATCACAGGCCGAGGAGCCTGGTGTGATCTAGTTCGCCTAATATAGATCTTATCCATCTGAGGAGAGTTGTAAGTGCGCAGCGCAAGAATTGTAGAACTACCATAATAAGAGAGCCAAGAGCCAAATGTTTGTGGACGTAGCCTAGGAGGGGGTTAACCATGGTAATACCTGTGTAATGTGATGAATGCATGTATATATTTTTCATACTTTCAGTAGTTAAATGTTGTGTGTAATGAATGAATGACTTATTATATCATTGGGTTAATTGTTGTTGGGATATCAAGAAAAGATGCCATGGAGGTTAAAATATAAAAGAGAATAATAGTAGTTTGTAACACAAGTTATAATAAATGGTTTAGATACAGATTCCATCTCTCTCACTGAATCCTAGGATGTAAACACCTGAGTCTTACAACCACCCATTTAGAGATATCTCGGGTGAGACTACGCAGTGCATTCTATGTATTGTGTTGCCTTCCGGTTTACCAGAAGGGCCGATTGTTTTAGGCTTTGTTGGTACCCTCAAAGATATGAACCCTGGGTCAACAAAACAGGTAGTAGGGAAGAACAATTTAGTTAAACCAACATAGATCAAATAACTTCWCCATCTAAAGTATCCATGTGACCGAATCCTTKCCATCAAACTTCCTCATATCAATCTTAGGAAATTGGTTGGTCTTCAACCAAAAGTTRGAGTTTCTCCARTCTGGATTCATCTTCCTTGTGTCCTCATCATTAATTTCATGGGATACATTTTCACTTTCAGGTGGCCTCTCTATTAGGAWTTTTTCAATCCTTCCATGATCTCCCTTTTTAAACCATCCATATTAGTATCCATTATTGCCTCCAACTTAGCTTTAGTTGAATCCATCATCCCTTGTAGTTCATATTTTGTTACTGTCTTCTTTTGTAAATCATTAATGTCCCTACGCATTTCTTCACCTTCATCAAGAGTCCAAGTAGAACTATATAAAGGCTTATCTGGTGTAGAAGTTCCCTTTTTTGGTGGCATGTTGTCCAAGTATCACTTTTAAATCTTGATTTCGAGGTGGTTCTGCTAGACGATCTTTATGCTGCTATATCTCCAAAATTCATCCCTTCTGGGTCTAAAAATTTAGTTCTTTATTTCTCTGATATGTCTTCTCTGTAATGCCACAGGTCTGATCAAAATTGGATTTTCCAAGTGGAATTTATGGTAACTTCCCCAAACCTTGTTGATTTTTAGCCCTTCCAGGAGAGCGTACATGTAAAGCATGCCAATAGCACAATGCGTGATATTTAATTATGAAACTTGCACCCAAAATACTATAGACTATCCATTGTCCAATGAAAATAGTCTCACTTAATTTTGATACTCATTGAAGAAGATATCATTGTTTTACCCAAAACACATGTTTGCGACTATTTAATATGACTAGTCAGCTACCCTATATTACATAGGGTGTATCTACAGAATTAGGATGACCCCAAAGCTTAAATTTGTAGCACAGCTACCTTGATAATTTCTAGGAACAACCTCTAAGTTTTAGGGTCTGAAACATCACATAAATAATTTTATAGTGAAAATTCCGCGATGACTAAATTCAGGATGATTCTAAAACCCTATCTTACACAAGCTATATCTCCGAAATTATAAGGCCTCAGGAGATGAAATTTGAACCCAAAGTACCTTGATTAGTAAAATAAATATCCTTCAAGGATTTCCTTCTGAAACGTTGTAATAAATAAGTTATAGAGAAAATTCCTAGGTGTCTAAGATGCAACAATGAAACCCTAAGACCTTGAGCTCTGATACCAAATGTTAAGAACTAAATATCAAAATAGCATAAAAAAACTCAGAATAAGTACTCAACACCTTGAAAAAGAGATAATTTCAAATAATAATCCTCTTCGAGGGGGAAACCTCCTTATACATCACATGGATTTACAAAAACAAGATGATTCCAAATGAAAAGGTCTCCTTGGTATATATAGGAGACTAGGAGGTACAATTACAATGAATGGACCCAAGATGACATAAATAAAATAAAAATACTAATGTAATATGCCCCAATTAAGGAATAACGTGCCACTATTTAGGGGTTAATAGACAAGATGGTTGAGTATACTCCGCTAGCATTGGGGGGGTGAAATGATGGGGGGAAAGTGAGAGAGGAGATAGATCCATTGAGGGGGATCCAAAATATGTCGAGATGAGGTGAGGAATTGGATGGACCTTGAGGGGTATAAAAGAAAAAGAGTTGATAGATACATAAGAAGAGTTCATTTGAGAAGGAAAGCATAAAAAAGGAGTGGAAGGAATTTAGCTACGAGGAGTTAGGCCTATATTGAAGAGAAAGGATGTCGCACTAGGAGGTATTCAAGAAGAGTATGTTGTTCCATAGAGGAGAACATATGAGGATAGGCTCACAAAGAGGCGTGAAATTGAGAGTATGGTGTTCAATGGGGATACCAATAATAGTAGTAGTGGTGGTGGTGGTGGTGGTTGTAGGGGCCCAAGGGATGAAGCTCAAGCCCATTGAATTTTAAAATGTGCCACAACCTCAGAGGAAGATGAGGCATATAATAGAGGTTTAATAGAAGGATATGAAGATTGAGGCTCCCCTCATCCCGGGGGACAAGAATTGACAGTATTAGATGGTATTGTGCGGCCGCAGGTAGGAAACTCTTTGGGTCACCTCATAAGAAATTTTAGAAGAATATGGAATTATCCCCCCTCTGAACCACCCCCCTTGCAAATTTGTAGTAAAGAAGAAATAAAAACATATAGTGAGGCAATTAGAGTAGGATAAAGAGTAGAAGGATATAGAGAAGAGATGAGCGAAGAAGAAGGCGAAGTTAGTGCTACTTCACCAAGAAGAGTATCAATATTGATAACCCTAACATCTAACAATCAGATTGAAGGAGTTAGTTTGAGATCGAAGATGGAGAATTAGGATAGTACCTTGATGTTACCAGTGTTCCATGGAATGGGTAAAGATGATGTGGAACAACATTACTTCATGTGTGAAGAAATATGGTTTGTGAAGAGGATCCTAGATGAAGAAACACGTATTTTGTAGTTGGAAACCACATTTAGGGATAGATCCTTGACATGGTACATGAAGTACAAGGCCACTATGATGGAGAGATAGTTAAGGTCACTGTCAAATATCAAGAGATACCTACTGAAGGAATTTCAAAATCCCAAGTAAGAGTTTTAGTGTATTATGGAGATCAAGGAGATCAAGAAAAAACAAGGAGAAACCATGTGGAATTATGACCAAGAGTTCAAGATTTTGTTGGATAGATTGATGTTCCAAATTCAGGATGCACAACACTGAGAATGGTTTAATTCCATTTTACTCCCCCATATCTGAGTCACTCTCACCCAACAGAAGGTGATGACTCAAGCATAGATAGTGAATATTGTGATGTGATTGGAGGCTACATCTGGAGGAGAAAAAGCATTTGTAGGATTGGCGTAGGTGTAGTCATAGTTGGCCAACCTGATGATGCAATTGTAGGAAATTGACAAGGAAATATTCATGCCTGAGACTGTATTGTGTACCACATTTTGGTTTGAATGACATCAAAGGGATGAGCTCCCTATGCTTGGAAACCATGTGGCAATGGGTTCGTCGATTCCATTTCCGACTAGGCCCCAAGTGAAGTGGTGCTATATCTGTAGATAGTGGGGCCATGTACCATCTCGTTTCCAAACTTTGGAGAAGTATCCAAAATGCATCATACTCCATTATAGAAATTTTGTAAGTCAATGAGACATGATGTCAATAACTATCAGTCACTCTAGTTGATGCAATACAATACTTGCGATGCATTCTGGGTACAAGAAGAAAAAAATGGTGGTGATCATGTTAACAAGGAGGTCCCAGAGGCGGATATGGGCACAGATGTAGACGAGGATATGGAAGAGGGGGAGCTGGTAGCCCCCCCACTTGTTTCAATTTTGGAGATATTGGTCAAGTATCAAGGTTTTTTACCAACCCACATGCTCTTTGTGGGTACTGTTACAATATTGATCATGTCACCAAGGACTGCCCTGACCTACTAAAGAAGTGGGAAGAAAAGAATATGAATTGTAATATGTTGCATGCAGAGTTGAGATAAAATAAGAATAAGAATGTAGAAGTTTATGTTCAAGTAGTCAACCAAGGAGGAGTGAAGACATGAGTGGAAAATTAGAAGGGCCACACAACCCCCTCCTAAATTTGATGTTTCTTAGTAGAAGTATCTTTTGCATGATGCATAGAGGGACCTCAAATAAGAAAGATCACGACAAGAGCTGTAGTGCATGACTCAAAGGTTTCTTTAAGTGACTCAGATTCCTGAAGAATTCTAGCACGTAACACAGAGGTCACTAGAAGAGGCTTGCGCCCATGAAGAGTTACAGTGTGTGACAAAAAGGTCATTAGAAGAAGCTTGTGTTCATAAAGAAATACAATGTGCGACATAAAGGTCCTTGGAGGAAGTGCACAGATAGGAAGAGTTGCGATGCGTCAAGAGAAGAACAATCAAGGAGAATTTCCTTGAGGATTTGAAGTGCGCTCCACGCAAAGAAGCATTGTGCGACTCAAGTAGCACGGAAGAAATTGAATATCAAGTAAGTAATTTCTTTCGTTGTTGTTTGAGATCACTAAATGATCATGATACAATGAGTAATTTGACATATATGTTATATACCTACATGGGGGAATAAGGGATCGAGAAGACCATATCATCCCCCTACCAAAAA
Organism: Picea sitchensis; assembly: GCA_010110895.2. Taxonomy (NCBI): domain Eukaryota; kingdom Viridiplantae; phylum Streptophyta; class Pinopsida; order Pinales; family Pinaceae; genus Picea; species Picea sitchensis. Next base: position 42,454 of record SNQJ01S0021509.1, read on the forward strand.
GAGATTTGTTTCAGGTCAGTAAGAAAAAGTGCACAGGATGCGAGTTCAAGATGAAAATGGAGCTTGTTGGGTATGAAATGGATGGATTCATGTTTATCTAGGGTTTGACACAAACATTCTATCAAAGGAATCCAATGATTTGACGGGTAAATCGATTTTTGTATGGTATCCCATCTAGATGCGGTTGGAAAACCAATATAGGATCTATCCTATAGGAAGAATGGAGTAGGTTGAGGTGAATATAGAAGGGGTGAAGATGAAAGATGACTTTGAAGTCATAGAAATTATGGATGACTTTGATCCCTATCCTACACTATTTGGTATCAATTGGGCCTTTGATAATAATGTGGTGATGAATTTGAAGAAGAGGTAGATTTCATTTGAGATGGAAACCCTACCTCTAGATATTAATGAGGGAGACAGATTCAATGAACTAGTGGATAAGGATGCATAGATTTTTGTTATTGAAAAGATCTATAAGATCATAGGGTGCATGGAAGACTATATCAACCCTACTATATATGGATAGCCAAGTTGGTGGAGCGCGAGGTCATATGAAACCGATTCTTAAGAGGCCATGAAAATATGACAACATAAATTGTATGAAGTCTTGACAACGAGGTGTGTGCATATCAATGTTGAGGTGTGAGAGGGATATTTTGGATCGTATAAATACAATGGGTCAGATCTGGTGGATGCGTTTATTTACTAGATGAAACACATTTATGAACACCACTAGGTTCAGGCTCTCAATACCATGCTCATAGGAATATCGACATGATGGTGGTAGGCACATCGAGACCCTTTCTGTGAATGGGAAACAGTAGAAGAATCCATGTGTTGGGCAGGCCATTTTGGGAAAAGAATAGTGAGAAGATATGAGGTATAGGGAAAAGGTGCAAGATCAAGAAGATAAATAATATCAATAAATACAATAGAAGAAACAAGAGAAGACGAAGGATATGAAAAAACGACTAGCACAAAATCTAGGAAAACCAGTCGGGCATGAGTTGTATGTAGCTCATAATGAGTTGTTAACAACTGAGCATGAGTGGTAGCCAAATCATTATGAGATGGAAAAAAAAACTCATCAAAAGGCATATATATGTAAAATATCTCCGATATTAAAGGTGGGATTCTTAGTAGTTGTTGTTACTGTAGGATTTTGTGTGTATAAATAAGCCACCAATGTAAGAAGAGTAGTCTACATTGAACATCTATTGTAGTGCAGAGTGAAAGCATAATTCCACAAATATAATAAGAAGCAAATATTTTGTGAACGTAGCCCAGAAAGGGGGTGAACCAAAAAATAAGTAATGAGGTCAGTTTAACTAGGATCTAGTGTGTGAAAGGATCATGTAGGTATGATAGAGCGTGCCTCCATTTTTTCCTCACCACTGCAGAATCTTGGTTCCTGCAGTCCCCATAAAGATACCTTGGGCGATACTTCTCCTGCTTGCAGGTGACGTCTAAAGGGCTAGTATCTGTAGGGTTTTGTTGGATGAACTACCTTGAACCCAAGGTCTTGAACCTACCTACACACACCAAAAAATGGTTATGTTTCCAAGACCTGGAAGTTGGAAGTGAGGGAATGTTTTTGAGACCAATGAGGAAGGAGATAATCAAATGGCCGGAACAAAAAGAACAAGAATTTTCTTAGAAAGAGAATAAAAATCATCGCTTAAAGAATAATAAATGGATGCAAAGGTATGTGTACACAGACTTGCATGAGATATTTTTCAATGAATTCCCTAATATTTTAGCAGAATGGCTAGAAAGATTTGTGGAAAAGACTAGTAGACATAGACTAGTTTTTCCAAAGAACTAGACTCCTAAAATAGTGAGACGAGTGGACTCAGTAGACAATAGGATGTCCTGTGTAGTGGAATTTTTGCTAGATAGTATATTAGGGGGCTACATAACAAAATTTTCCATAGACTGTACCCAATCTTACAGTATCGTAGAAAGAGACTTTTTTAAGGTCCTGCGAGGAATATTCTTCAAATTGTTAGCTACCGGGATAAATATATTGCCATGTGACAAGGAAGTTATGATGATGGAGTCGGAAAACTAAAGAATTTTTCACCTAACAAAGGGACTGGGTTTGTTTTCCAGAATATGACCCGAGGGTAGGAAAAATGGAAAAAGGAAAGGAATACTGAAAATGCAGGAGAAAGGGGAAGGGATATCGGAAGAAGAAGACGAATTTGGATTTTTACATAGTGGGAGAAGGTACAAGAAGTTGAGAACTATGGCTGGAGAGAGAGAGAAACGCAGTGAGTACTTGGGACATCTCACATATATATGTATCATAGATATACAACAGATAGAGGGATAAGAAGAAGATATATGGTTTAGTCCAGTGATAGAGGGACTAGTAAGTCTTTCTCGAGCTGAGTCCTGGGTCAAAAAAAAACCTCATGTGCATCACCTAAATTTGAGACAATGTTCAAAGATCTCTCCATAAAACTTGTAATCAGTAGAGGAATTTATAGCAACATTAACCAAAGCAGTGGTAGTGGTACAGGTAATCAAACTCAACCAACATCACTAGGAAGGGGTCCTACACCCAAAAACACGACAATAGTATATAACACACTGAGATTACAAGAGTTCAAAGGAATTGGATCTGAGGACCCATAACAACATCTATTTGTATGTGAAACCATATGGACTGCAAATTATTCCCACAATGATGGCGCAAAGATCGCGCTGTTGGTAACAACTTTTAGAGGACATGTGATATTATGGTACATGAAGCTCCATAGTACTACACCACTGGGTCAAACAAACACATTATGATATATTACACAAGCATTATTAAAATAATTTAAGAAACCAAAGTCTAAGTTACAGTACATTACTGATCTCAAGGAGATCAAGCAAGTACATACTGAGTCATCATGGGAGTTCGATCAAATATTCAAAGATGTGCGGGGGAGGTTAACATTCCAAATACCATATCAACAACATAGAGAGTGGTTCATTGCAGGATTTATACCTCACATTCAAAACCATTTAATACAACAAAAGGTTACATCGTGGTATGAGGCATTGGAAATTTCTATGAAATTGGAAGCCTCTCTAGTAAGAGACAATAGCGGAATGGCACAGATTCAAAACCAACTAGCTACATTAAAAATTCAATTGGTATAAATTACGAATGGGAAAGAGTAATAGGAGCAGGTCTGGTGCACCAAGTGTAGGAATGAAGGTCACCACAAAGATGAATTTCCAACCTTTGCACAGTACTTAGCAGCTGGAGCACCAAACCCACTACTAGGAGGAGGATACTACGAGATATGCAATAAATGGGGACATAACCCCCATGAGTGCCATCTATTACAAAAATATCAGAGTACACCATAAATCTTATTCTGTATCTTTTTCAAATCAGTGGGACATGAAGACAAGTATTTTCATGCATTTGATATAATGAGGGAGCGCACATGAGACATGTACAAAATTCAGGAAGAGAATGTTGCGACAAAAGGAGGAGGGAAGTATAATAATCCAAGAGTATTTAATCAAGGAAATCGAGGAGGATTCAGTAGGGGTCTAGGTAGAGAAAACTTTGATAGAGGAGGAAGAGGCCCCATAATATGATATAACTGTAACCAACCAGGACACCTAGCGTGGGATTTCCAGAATCCCCACATGACATGCAGTTACTGTTGGGCATTAGAAAATGCAACAAAATAGTGTCCACAATTGTTGGAGAAATGGAAGGCCAAAGGAACTAAAAACCAGAACCTGAAAATTCAAAATATATCAGTTGAGATAAAGGACAAAAGACCAAAACTAGTATTCATTACACGCGGAGGAACCAAAACAGGGACAGATGCAACCAATGGAGGGAAACATGCTGAGAAATGGGTAAAGAAATCAACAGTACTTGTACCAACATTCGATCCATGAGATGAAAAATAAAATTAAAAAAGGATGAGGGAGGAACTTTTGCAACAAGAGTGGGAAACGTTAACATCGTCTGTACCATATATGCTCGATAGGTTTCGCACTGATGATCAGGGCACGACCAAAGCAACTGGAGAAGGTAAGCACCTTAGATTTTGTTTTGAAAATTTGTTTAGAGTTTGTCGAAGATGAAAAGGAGTTGGATACATTATGCTCTATGATCGATCACTACGCTCAAGGAAAGGGATTCCCTACTGAAAAGAAAGAAATGAACTATCTACTATGAAAGAAAAGAACCAACAAAGAATTTAGGTTCAAAGCACAGATTGGAGAATACAACATAGACAATGTGATCTTAGATTTAGGGTCCAATGTGCATGTGCTACCTAAGAAGACATGGGATATGATAGGGAAACCAAATTTAGTGTGATCACCCATCCAATTGAGACTAGAAAATTAGTACAAAATAGTAGCTATTGACAGATTAACAGAAATACCTGTGAATATAGATGGAGTACACAACGTCGCTGATTTTGAAGTTATCGATATTGTGGATGAAAGTTAGCCATACCTAGTGTTAATGGGACTGGAACGGGCCTTTTATAACCAAGACATTATCAATTTAAAAAGGAGATAGATGATATTTGAAGTAGGAGACATGAAAGTTTATGCACCATTAGACCCGAAAGAAGGAAGGAGATACATAGAACTAGCAAAGGCCGATGAAATTGATAACTTGTACAACATGATTGAAAGGATGGATGAATATGTTAACTCCATTGCAGATGACACACTAATTTGGAGAAGCATCAGTTCATGTACATCAAACTCAGAAGCAGGGCTGGAAAATCGACAGTAGAGGATGCATGAAATCTCAACATGACGATGTGCATGCATGACCAGATTAGTACGTTGGATTGGAATAGAATTGTGCAACCCACCTAATTCCAACGGATTGATAGATATATAAACATTTATAAAGATATTTGAGGCACAACTACCAGAGAAACAAATGATTCTAGCACTAGACATTGTATTGAAAGCCACCCCAACAAGATGGTGGGCGACACACAAAGGAAACATGGAAGACTACAAACAGTGTAGGTGAATAATCCATATAAGATTCAATACTAAGGAGGGAAATATGACACAGAAGTATACCGGGGAAGGAAACCCAACATATCATGTTGTGTAGTGTGAAAAAGTGTGGAAATCAATCCCAAGGAAAGAATGGACACACAGGTTCATACATACCCTGGATACCATCCCAAAGAACTAATACCTAGAATTGGAGATGCATAGAGATACAATAGAATGCAATTATATAACTCAAAGTTTCCATCCAACATTAATCTTTTAGAATGAGTCACCCCGCATAAGTACAATACTACAAGCGATTAAATATAAAATCTTCACTGATGCATAATCAATGGAAGTAATACCTATATATGGCACACATAACACCTCTATGATGGTGCAAAAACTATTGGAATGTTACAATGTGACATAGGAGGACTAGGATGATGAATATCCCCACAACATCCAAGTACCAGAAACATAAGGGGAATGAAAAATATAGGGCCTAGAGATGGAATCTATAACATACGCACAACCAGTCAATACACGAAAAGTTAATATTGGGACAGAAAAAATGCCCTAAGTTTGCAGAGATAGGAGACTAATGGGATGAGGAAATGTAGAAAAGATAGTAGATCTATTGCACAAAAACCAAGACTTATTCCTTACTACAATCTCAGATATGAAAGGGATAGCGGGTGAGCTAGGGGATATGAGAATTCCACTCAAGCCAAGTACTAAACCATTGAAATAGAGACCATACAGGTTGAACCCAAGATATAAAGAAAAATTAAAGGAGGAAATAGATCGCATGCTAAAGGAAGGAGTCATCGAAACAATTGAGTTATCAGAATGGATAATTCTCGTGGTAGTGAAGGACAAGAAAATAGGGGGCATAAGAATCTGCGTCGATTTGAGGAAACTGAATGATGTGTGCCTACACGATTCATTTCCAATTCCATTCACAGATGAAGTACATTAAAATGTAGGTGGAAAAGAATCCTATTCGTTCATAGATGGTTTCTCAGGCTACCATCAGATAAGAATTGCGTAGGAAGAAAGATACAAAACTACATTTGCGACAAAATGGGGAAGTTTTCAATACACAGTAATGTTTTTTGGGTCAAAGAATGAACCTATGGTAATTTCAAGAGTAGTTTTTGTAGTGTTTAAGGAGTTTATTCACAAGTTTATCGAAGTCTACCTAGATGGTTGGACTGTATTTATCCTATTACGAGATCATGTCGAATTGCTAAGATTGATGTTGGATAAGTGTAGACAACATAAGACATCCTTAAACCTAAATAAGTGTATTGTTTAAGCACCATTTGGAATATTATTTGGACATGTAGTATGAAAAAAATACTTGATAGTTGATCCCACAAATATTGTAGTTATTCTAGACTTACAACCACCCACATCAATCAAACAACTGCGTGCGACATTGGGTCATACTAGGTATTACAGAAAATTTATCAAAGTATACACACATATTACAACCCCAATGGAAACATTATTGAAAAAAGACGTGAAGTTCCAGTGGAATGAAGATTTCCAGAAAGGACTCGACACACTGAAACAAAATCTAGTGACTACACCAATATTAATTTTCCTCGCCTGGAAGAAGGAATTTCATGTACACATGGATGCATCATCAATAGCATTGGGTGTGATCTTGTCACAACCAGGTGACAGAGACATATATCACCCAATTTATTTTGCAAGTAGGAATCTATCAACAACAGAGAAAAATTATTTCACAATAAAACGTGAGGGATTGACTATGGTCTACACACTAAATAAGTTCAAACACTACTTACTAGGATCACACTTTAAGATGTACAAATATCATTCAACACTAATATATATGGTCAACAAGCCAGTGTTCGGGGGGAGTATTTGTAGATGGCTCCTATTGTTCCAGGAGTATGACTTTGAAGTAGTAGTAAAACTAGGTAAACTCAATGCAGGATCAGATCACTTGTCGCGCATACTCTCGAGAGAAGAGGTAGGAAACCTGGATGATAACTTTCCATATGTACAACTATATTTGGTTAATATGGTGGATGAATACTTTATAGAAATGGTATAGTTATTAAGTACAGGGATGGACCCCTTAGACATGATGGTCACACATAAAAAGCAGTTGGTAGTAAAGGTTGTGGACTACCAATTAATTATAGGAATTTTATATCAACTGGGCGCAAATGGAGTACTATGAATTTGCGTCGTTGAACACAAAATATAAACTCTATTGGCATAAGAACACGACGATATAGCAAGAGGACATTATGAAATAAAATCCACTGTGAAAAAGGTCTTACGTGCAAGGTTATGGTGGCCTACACTTTACAAGGATGCAAAGGAATACTGCGAGGCAAGCGATGTTTGTTAGAGGGTCGAAAAACCCTCAAGAAAATATGATATTCATTAAACCCATGATTTACATTAAATGATTTTGATAAGTGGGATATTGAATTCATTGGACCAATTAACCCACCAACAAGAATATCAAATTCTAGGTACATCATTACAACAACAAAATATCTAACTCGATGGGAAGAAGTCACGCTAGTTATAGATTGCAACGCAGAAACTGTTGCACACTTTTTGTTTGAAAACATAGTAACTCAATTTGGATGTCCTAGAACATTGATGAGTGATCAAGGAACACACTTCATCAATAAAACCATAACATCCTTGAATGAAAAATTTCAAATCTACCACCATAAGAGTACGTCATACCACCCATAGGCTAATGACACAATGTAAACATTCAACAAAGTCCTAGAGAATGCAATAACACAAATCTATAATGTGGGAAGAGATGACTGGGACTTAATAATCATTGTGGTATTATAGGCATACAATACAACCAATAAGAAGTTGACAGGGAAAATAACTTTCAGGTTGGTATACAGACATGAGGCATTCATGCCGATGGAATTTATTGTACCAAGAATGTGCGTCGCAACTATCATAGATCTGCCATATCTAGGCACAATACAGGAATCACAATCACAACTAGTACAACTTAAGGAGGATATACTTTCCACAGGGTTCCATCAACAAGTGAAAAAAGAAAGGGAAAAAGCATAGCATGAAAAACACATTAATTCAAAAAAATTCCAAGTAGGCGACTTGGTGCTACTATATGATAGAAAGTTAATGCAACACCCATGAAATTTCTCCATACACTGGTGTTGGATGTTTGGGCTGACCCAAGTTCTACCTATAGGTTTCCAATAAAACCCTGCAAACCATCGACCCTTCTGGAGAACAAAAGGAATCACTGCACACATAATGCACAATGAAGTCTCACTTGACATGGCTTATAGGCGATTACAATACCTAGATGTTTGCAATCGTGGAATGGATGTTTCTCATGGAGATGCTAGACATAATTTTCTAATTCAACATGCATCATATCTACCATTCTATAACCATATTCATTCATTAACATTCATTCTTTAGTAAATATCATGAATTAATCTAGTGTGCGCTGCATTTTACTTCTACCAGATCCTTTCATTCAACATAAATAAAGTAACAACAATAAATAAGGGAAAATTCCACATAGATACATATAATTTTACCATGGTTCACCCCCCCGAGCTACATCCACAAATATCTGGAATTATTTTATCTTTTATTCATTCTCATCAAGTCATTGCATTGTGCACATTACATTAGAGGTGCATATGAAATGCACAGTTATATGTGAGGTTGATCAGTGTCGTACTAATCTCCACATCTTGTGACCTGACCCTTAGTTACAATTCATAACTTTGTTCCAAAACTAACTCTATGGTATCTACTGTGCAAAAAGTACTCTAACTCTTCTCACTCACTAGATATTACCTGAGATAGATCAGATAAGATGATCTTAGATATTACAATACATATTTATACTACAAAATTGGGTACAAACCCATTACATCAATGACCAAAACCATAACCCTAGTGGATTAGGTTAGTCCACATTCTAACTTCTTGTGTGCGTGGTTGATCCATGTCCTTCTGCTTTTCCTTTGAAGTTATGTTTCCTCGCATTTCTTTTCCTTATTTTCCAGTGCGCGCTCCTTTTCTGGTCCCTTTCTCAACTCTTTCATTACTTGCTTCACATTTCCCCAAAATGACCTATGCCAAATGGCCCCCAACACTTACATGTGGCTCATCCCAAGCCATCGAGGCAATGTTTGCATCCTACATTATCTTCTCTAGTGCGTGGAATTTTCTTGCAATATTTTCAACTCGAGTGTTTATATGTATTCTCTTCTTTGCTACAGACTCCACAATTTGCACAGTGATATGTTCCTTCAACAATTCTTTAGTCTCCAAACACATTTTTCCAATGTTCCCCTTGGTTGTATCAATCTCATTCAACATATTCTATGCACCTTCCTGCAATGTCTCCAATATAGCCTATCTAGACTGCTTCTCTACATGTATTCTCTTCAACTCTGTCTATATATTCTTCAATTCCTATGCACTCTTCAACCTATCTGATATGTTCATTATGTTTTTCCTCTACTTGATTTCCTACACTGCAGTATTTACTCCTTCTTCCTTCTATTCTAGCTGTTGTTGTTTCTCATCTTCCTGCAGATTAGTCCATAATTGTGTGCTCTTATCATATAACTCTGTAATCTCCTGGATGATCTACACAATACTTTCCTTATGGCCTGTCACCTCCTTCTCCCTTTTTGTTCTAACCTTTGGTGGCGTGATTAGTTGAAGGAGTGTCATCAACTCTGCGATGTGGCTCTTATAAGCCTCCATAGTCTCCGCTATCTTCTCAATCTGACTCGTTGTGGTTACGTTCCCTTACTAAATTTTGTCCAGGATAGTTTGAAAAACTTCATCTACCCACTACCAGACCGTGTCATGTGATGGAACTATAATTTTCTAAGCATTCTTTTGTTGTGGTGGTTATTCCTTCTGCTACATGGTAGTAAGTTGTAGTTGTTCCAGTGTCTCTTTACCCTCTGTCAACTTCTTCACTATTTCTTCCCTTTTCTTCTAAGCATCTTCCTATGACTCTACTACGCGGGCCTAAACCTTCTCAGAAACTATCTCAACATCATCTTCTATGATTGTAAATTTAGGGACACCCTTGTGTGCCTTCATATTCTTTCATTGTCCTCCTGTATGCACTATTGTTCCCTTGATGGGTAGTGTTTTTGTTTGTGCTTTAGTATCTGGTATCTCTATGTCTGGGAGAATTCCTCCTCCTAGTTCCTCTTGAGTAGGAACACTTGTATCCTATGGTGCTACTCCATTTCTTAGTTTTGTGCGGTCCTTCTCCTGTACTGAGGGCTTTGGAATAAAGTTCTTCTGCCTTGGATTTTTAACTATCGTGCTCCCCATGTTTCCTTTGTGCACTCTATTTCCTTTCTTGTGTTTGTTGTTGGGATAGTTGTCTTCTTTGATGTGAACCTCTGTCGTTTTCTTACCTTTGTATCCCTTCTTGGACCCTACTGGTACTTTCTAATCTCCAGGATAGTATTTCATGGCCCACCAGACCTATTCTGTTGTCACACAATACCTTAATTGTAATCATTTCTTTGTGGGATCCATTTTTTCCTTGATCCACATATTGTGTCTAGAAGCATTAAATTTTTCTATTCCTTGATGTTCCCTTACTACCTCTGGCGATATCTTCCAAGTATTGGCTATATATTCCTACATCTCATCATAATACATGGAAAATATAATGGAATTTTCCTTCCTTTGTTTTTTCTTCTAAGGTGTGCCTTAATGTCATATATGTTTTTGCACGACACTTTCCTCACCTTGGGTAAAAGTCGTTGTATTTGGGTTCTCCCCAACCCACCAAAGCTATGAGTATGATCATCCATGCATAATGGAACTATGTTCCAAGATATTGTGCATCCTTACAGTCATCCAAAAATACATTAAGTATGGGCTCTGTTAGGGTCCTATAATTATAGGAGATCTGATGACTCAGATATCATTTGTGGGGCTCATGATGAAGTTCCTCGCTTGTTGGTCTCTCGGTTGTTTCCATTTCACTCGATCCTCCATCACCCTGTTGCATCCTTCATCCACCACTGCGCCCTCACTCCCTTGTCCTTTTGACCCATTGAGTACGTCTTGCCCGCCACTCATCCCTGCATAAACCAAACTTAGGATAAACAAAAAGCATTAGATTAATAAAATTAAATTAGACTTATTAATAATAAATTAATTTTTAATTAAATTATTATTAATTAGTTAATAGTTAGTTGCTTAACTTAGCAATTATATTAGTGTTTGATTAATCAAAAATCAATTAAAAACAATAATATATATATATATATATATATATATTAAAAATAAACATAATAAAATAAAACATATGAAATATAATAAACATATAAATAATAAACAAATTAAAATAAATAATATAACAAATTAAATACAAATTAAAAAATAAAACATTAATAAAACATATATTAAATAAAACAATAAACAAAACATATATTAAATAAAACAATAAACAATAAATACATATAGTAAAAAAAAAAAAAGTAAAAAACAAACAATATAAAAACAAAAAACAAAAAAACGCAAAATACAACATATCCTAAGTTCTACCCACACTTCCCATGCATATCGGACCCCCCCTCACGTCCCATTAATACCAAGGGGGTCCAATAAGTGGTATTGGGAGGGAAACTTGTTACCTCTAGGTGAAATCAGACCCCCCCCTCCCAATACCACTTACCACCTCAGGGGGGGTCCGACATACCACTTATCTCTCCAAAACCACCTTCCCCCCAAAACTCAAAACCGCCATTTTTTCCAGTTTGACCAGTTTGTTTCCGAGAAGGATTCCGGGCAAAAGAAAATTAATTTTGAAAACATGAGAGAGGTTTTTCTCCTTAACAGATTGAATAACAAAAATTCTCTCATTTTTTGTACATGTGCCACTATTTGGGAGAATNACCCACACTTCCCATGCATATCGGACCCCCCCTCACGTCCCATTAATACCAAGGGGGTCCAATAAGTGGTATTGGGAGGGAAACTTGTTACCTCTAGGTGAAATCAGACCCCCCCTCCCAATACCACTTACCACCTCAGGGGGGGTCCGACATACCACTTATCTCTCCAAAACCGCCTTCCCCCCAAAACTCAAAACCGCCATTTTTTCCAGTTTGACCAGTTTGTTTCCGAGAAGGATTCCGGGCAAAAGAAAATTAATTTTGAAAACATGAGAGAGGTTTTTCTCCTTAACAGATTGAATAACAAAAATTCTCTCATTTTTTGTACATGTGCCACTATTTGGGAGAATCAAAGCTATCTTTCAGCGTCATTTTTCAGATTTTCGATTTTTCCTGTTTCAGTCCTGATTTTGTGGGAGATGTTTCGGCAAGCTGGAAACGAATTTGGAGAAACCAAAGGAGGATTTTGTCCAGAAAATTCTCATCTAAAATAACCTTTTTCATTTTTTTCCCAGGTGTTAGCATTGAACAAAAACATATGTCTGAGCATACCCCTATTTTTAGCAGACTCGGCCCAATGTTTTAGTTCAGATCTTTTGGGATTGACTTGCTATTTTCGGCCAGGAGGATTGAATTCTATCTCCTAATCCTAAGTATTGTATTTTATTTATATTCATGTTTGTAATAGAGTAGGGGTTGGACCTTGATGGATGTAAAATCCTGTTCGGCCCTCCTGAACCTAACTGTACCTTTGGATGTAAATCCTACATAGGGATGCTATTGAATAAATTACAACAACACAGTGCCTAACTCTGTCACTTGGCTTGGGATATTTTCTATGTTTTCCATTGAAATTTGAATTCAAAATTATTCATTGCTCTGTATTTAATTTGACTTCTTGATCTCTTCCTCTCCACCATACATCAAGCCTATGAAGATCTAGTGATTTTCCTAACTTGCCCTGCATTAACGCCCTGTCAAATCTATCTTATTTGATGCTAGTTGTGACTCCATTACCCAATGGACCTCTTTTCTCCTGTTCCAGCCAATCATTTAAAAAATCCAAACTTTGAACCCATTAGCTAGCCTAATATCTGTTCAAACAAATCTAAATCTCATAGAGATATCCCTCTCTGAGTCTTGGAGGGCTAGATCCAAGACTCAAAGTGGTTTTGATGTTGCCTCTGTGACTACCTCCACAGCCTTGGGAAAATTATAGAGTGCTAACAGACTCCAGCTGTGTAAATTACCCTACGCACATTATGCGACAACTGCTATAACTCCTACATGTGCTTATTCCTTGCGACATTGCCTTAACAGTTTGCAATCCATCAACTTCATTTCCAACCTCGTCACAGGTTCACTGATTATGTTGATTATGATTCCCCGGGACCCTTTCTCAGTGCCATATGTCTTCTTCATCTTCTTTGCCAGTGCTTTCTCCTTTGTCTTATCATCCAAATATTGTTCTGGCTTTTCTCCATCTATTGGAAGACATGTGATTTCTGTAGTCAGATATACATATATTGATACCAGCATGTCCATCCATATAATACCCCCATGCACTAATACCAATAATTTCTTGACGTAGTTGTTTACATACTTACCTCGCCCAAAATGAGGGATTTCTAGCAAGTTCATTATTCCTATGTCATACAACCCTGCTATCCACTACTTTAGATCTAAAATTGGAACTCCTAACAAACTTGCTCCTTTACTCTCCATATAAAATTGTGGTGCAAACTCAATAAACTTGTCCCTGTCTGTTACATCATGGTCTGAATACTTCATCTTTTCAACACATCCTAATATACCAGGAATGATTGTGACTCCTTTGGGTATGTGTGGTAATGCCAGTGTTGTTTCTTTTTTTTTTGCGCGGTGATCTTTGTGCTATTTATTTTCCCCTTTTCTTTCATGTCACTATCAATGGCCCTACTTCCTGTGCGCATCCTCTTCTTCTTCTGCGTCTGAATCTTGTTGGCCTGTAACATCCTCCACCTAAACCTATTCTTTTGTCTACTACACTGGTTCTTTGACAGGTTGTTGCACTACTTCAACTTGTCCTATGGGCTCATTTGACTTTGTGCACTCATCATATTTCTCCTCAGTAATATGTTGTATTTCTCCTAATCCAAGCTAGTGTGGAGGTTTTTTCTCCACGGTATGGTTTTATTTGTCGTTCTACAGGTCGACCTAAATCTCTTATATCTGTTGCTCTTCTACAAGTGCAGGGCTCACTGGCTCGATGATTGGAGGAGGAATGGAATCTACATCCACCACTCCTTATGGATGAATAGGGTTTTCTTCTTTGGTGGTTCCTTTCTCATGTGGATATCTTGTGGTGATGTGTGTTTTCCTTGCGGTGCGAGTAGGAGCTCCAACCTTTGGTGGTGCATGTTGGCGTCAGAAGTCACTCTTGGATTGCAGTAGGAGCAGAGCCCAACGCCCATCAGTTTAAATGTCATGATTTGTTGATAAAGGGTTATGAATGGAAGTAAACTCAGAACAATATCGTTCTAACTCAGAAAACTGGGTTGGAACAGCAAAGATAGGTGAGGTCTTGATCTAATTTAAGCCAGTGATTTTGCATAGTAGTGAAAAAGTGGAGGGAAAAACAAAGGAAATAAAGTCTGCTATGGACATCCAGTCTTCCAGCAACCTTTAAAAAGGGGAAAAAGTCACAAATATGAGATCCTCTCAGATCTAAGAAACTTCAAGAAAATTAATATGCTGCAAAACTAATATAATCAAACATACATTATATAGTCATTACAACACTCGACTGGATCATCCATGCCCGAGCTCTTAAGATTCAGAGGAAAAAAGGAGAAGAAGATGTTGGCTTCCATTAAACAATAAGTCTCAAATATCAATCTATAACCAGAGAACCAGAGGCCTCGTTAAAGCTTTACAGTCGAGAGCTCTGCTCTACCATCCATCCCTACAAAAATACAAAAGCTGAGTATATATACTCAGAGCAACTCGCCACCTTGGCAGCAGGAGGGTAGCTGAAACATTAAAATCCAACCTAGCGTGTGCAGGCTCCTCTGGTCAAACAAGGACATCAGATTGGCATGGCTTCTTAGGAAAACCTGCACACAGGACAATCTTGAGCAGACTGCTTTCCATAACTTCCATGCCTTACATTT
>SNQJ01S0021510.1:0-10632 GCA_010110895.2 Picea sitchensis
AGGTAGGTGTCACATTTCCCGAGGCAGAAAAAAAATTCTGGGGAGGCCTAGTGGCCCCCCCTCTAACCCCCCTGCGCGCCCGGCACACACACTCAGACACTACTACTTGTGCAAAGAATATAACACATACCCAACATTGGGTTAAAGGTTACCTACCAATGATGAAAGTAGGCCTACGGTGCAAGGTAGAACAACAAATTCATGTGACTCTGAGATTCGCTTGTAAGGGGATGGTCGACATGCAAAGTCAAGAGTTCTGAGGAATGACAGACAAAGGCTTGTAATTCCTTTGAAAAAGATCACAAGACAGATGGATAACTTAGGAAGCATAGACTTAACATTGATAATTGATAAACATTTGTGACGCAGGAGGCATAAACAAACTCTCCATAGGGAGTGGAAGAATAACTAGTCAAAATCGAAGACTCTAAATAATGAGTTCAACTTCCTAAGGCCATGCTAAACCCAAACCTTGGATGAAATGGAATCAAGAGTTTGTGCTTTGTTCAAAGGAGACACGAATGTCTCCAATAGGAGATAATATTATTTTACCACCCGTCTTTTTTTTTGTCATAGGAAAATAAATGTTATGATATAGAAGAGGAAACGATTGTCATGAGTAAGAAACTAGAAATGCAAGGAAACGCATGTGGGACATGGACACTCGGGGGGATGTTTCCTTACGGGTAAATGGTTTTTGGACTGCAAAGGATATATGAAAGGAACTGCTTGGCTAATGTTGAGAATTGTTGGGGCAAGAGTCTTATAATGAGAAAGTGGGAGACGACATTATTCTCAAAAATGCAAGCAGGATAATGCGACGCAATAACAACTTAACTCAAAGAGTGTCCTTTTTCATAGATGTTAGTTCCCTAGGTCCAAAAAAGTATAAAATAATACCCAGGAGAACTCTTCTAGCCAATGGTGACTAGAGTATTATTTTTTCATAAGTAGTCTATTTGGTCCGGAAAAGAGTTAAACTTATACCAAAATAGACGTCCTTTCAAATCCATTTAATAAGTGTGAGAGAGACAAGTTCACTCGACAATTTTTTCATTTTTTTGAGAGTCGGAAAAGAGATTAACCAAGACTTGGTGGGAGTCACATAGGTAGTGGTCAGAATGATATTGAGTAAGAAAATGGGGTTCAGACGTAAATTCATATCAGGACTATAGGGAACTCCAGGACCTATGGAGTAACTTTTGCATGGGCGCCAAATGGAAAAAGTATTCTAACTAGGGTACCCATGTTTAGTAAGTCTCTACCACGTAATAATGACACTTGTAGTAGCAGCAAGAAGGTTTCATGTCGCTAAGAAATGGGTTTGTACCTAGGGAATGTGAATCATGGTCATAGGACGATGTAAAAATGCAAAGCAGGATGAGAACCTATCATATATTCCAGTGATGGAATATACCTTCTAGAGGCACAAATGGGCAACAAGACACTAGAAATTCATAAAAATAACTTGCAAAAAACCACTTCAAACCAGGTCTTACACTGCACTATTAGTCCATATGATCAAAAATAGGAAATATAGGATAAAAAATATATAAAGTGGGTAACAATTTTCTACAAATAGTAAAAAACAAGAAAGTTTTCGTATCATTTGAGTTTTTTCACCCACATAGTGATTTTGAGGCCATTTTACCCACGATCGTCTAGTGAAGATTTTGGGAGATACGATCAACAAAATTGGAAACTACCTGGACTAAGTAAGTGTCCAGCCTATTATATTCAATTTCCATGGTTTAATTGTTAGTTTTAGTGCTCAAATTTTGAGTTTAAGAGGTTGTAAATTGAATACTAGGGTGTATGGGGGATATAGTTTATTGGGTTGTGTACACGAGCCCATGTACACAGGAAAATTGAATCATTCCCTCCTACATCGAGTCCTATACATGATTTTCATAATGGTGGCCCACGTAAAACTCCACACACAAGTTTTTTAATAAAAAATGACTCAAAATTATGGAGAGAATGGTTATCGAATGGAGAGAAAGGGAGCATGAGGTTATTGTTGCAGTGAAAAGAGATATGAGGGCCCAACAATATTTGCAAATATGTGGGCTCTATAAATATTGGGCCATAAAAGGAATGAGAGCTCAAGTGAGGTTTCTCCAAACATTGATAAACTATTGTGATCCAGAGACTGCAACCTTCAATCTCAATGGGAAACCATTGAGAATTGAAGTGGATGATATCTAATTTATCATAGAATTTTCTCACTGAGGTGAGATGGTAAATATCAAGGCCTAGGGGGATGGATGTCAATATGAGCCTCATTTCACCATGTGTCAAGGCCACTCATGTTATATGTTGTGGAGTGGTTGAGACCTGTGGTTTATGATTGGTGCCCCTCACTATTGGCCAACATGAAGAGCCAGTTGAAGGACTGCAAACTCGAGAGAATGAGGAACTTCGGGTTCACATCCATTTGTGTATTTTTTTCTTTGAGAGGGTTCCAGATCTGAGCCCTAGAGTAGATATTACTCCACATCGTCTATGCGATCCATCCATGTCATGATGGACCGTGGTGATGAGGCAACTTTGAGGTGATAGGGTTCCAACCCCCTACAATGATGAGTTCTTTCATTGGTGTCGATGAAAGATCATAGCCATCGATGACTATACCTATGAGGGGATTGACTACTGAGGGGGCCATGACATGCCATTTCCATTAGGATTCACCTTTGGAGATATCGGTGAGATTTTATTTTAATATATTTCATTTTTTTTTTGTTTTTCAATTTAATAAATGAAAACAAAAACATAAATATTTTTGTATGGTATCATGTATTAACGGTTATTTTCTCACACAAAAGTAGGTCTACGATGACAATAAATATATCCACGACATCGGTGTAGGGGGAAAGGAGATGATATGGTAGGTGGGGATGTAGAGAGAGTTATCCAGAATGTGTAGGGAAACCTATCTCATCTAATGCACAGGATTCCCATGGTCCAGGTGGAGGATCTAAAAAAGGCAATGCAGAGGCAGGTAGTGGGTGTACACCATGCATGGGTGAGACTCTTTCAGGATTTTGTAAACATCATAGTGTGCTAACATGACATGCAATTGGGACCCCGGGATTAGATTCCATGGTTATGTGATGTATCAGTCGTATATGTATTTTGAGGGCTAGGAGCCCAATTTTGTGCTATGACACCATATTTTTTTGGAATTAAAGGATGAAATATAAAAAATATTTTGGTATTCGACTTTACTTGCATATATTACAATGGATGAATGTATGAATTTGTGTTTTATTTACTCAGTTATGTGAAAAATGTCAATCTAAAATGTAATTAGCATATGCATCGGATACTTGATTAGAACTTCTAGTGATGTAATTATAAGTAATAAAATCAAAATATCATTCCAAAATTCATCCCCGTAGGAAACGTTGGAGTAATGTAGGATCTCTCACTTGATAGTTGTCGTTCAATTGACATACAACTAACTGGGAATCCGGGTGAACCTCTAAAGATCGAACACCATGTGAAATGGCGTTGTGTAATATCTCTATAACAACATTATACTCGGCCACATTATTTGTTGATGGCTCCAGAAAAATGCCACCTGAAGACACCAGTTGTCCCTCAGGTGAATAGATAACCCAAGTGGCGGAATCCATGTTTTTCATATGATGACTGGCACCTTCTTTGAATCCTAATTACAGTAAATATTTCATTGGCATATTCCAACCAAGGGAAAACTCAATAAGCAAGGTGGAGTTGCAAAGGAATAAAAATAAGTATATACACTAAGATACACTAACATACAAAGGTCCTGCCCAATATTGAAGGCTCAAGTGTAATACCTCTTAAGGTAGATCCCATTTCTAGGCTCATCCAACAGATTCCCCTCATAATCCTGTAATTCATAGGCTCCTTTCTTGAGGACACGTCACATGATATAAGGACTGTGCCACATGGGCTTGAACTTTCTTTCCCTTAGTGGTTCCTTATCTTGGTCATAAAGAAGGACCAAGTCACCCTTAGTGTACTTTCGGGGACATACAGACTTATCATATTGGACCTTAACACGTCGTGTATTCTCTTATATGGTCGTAGATGCATCTTAACATTTCTCGTAAAGGTGCTCTAGGTGTATGAGGCATTCTTTGAGATCGGTCGTGTTAGGTAGGAGCTTGATCTCCAACTTAAGGGAAGGGATTTCACATTTAATAGGAATAATCGAATCCACTCCATGGACTAACTAAAATGGTGAAACACTGGTAGAAATATTTACCATGGTTGGGTATGCCCATAGTGCAGGGTAAAGCATCACATGCCAGTTATATTTACTCTTCCAAACATTTTTTTTCAAAATGGTATTTATATATTTATTCATGGACTCTACTTGTCCATAGGGGGAAGAATGATCATGTAAAAACCCCAGTTTCGTTGATAACTTTGTCATCATCTCATTCTAGAAGTCACTACCATGATCAGTGACAATCTCTTTTAGGATTCCAAACCGAGCTATACTCTGATTGAATATGAAAAGTGTTGCAGTCTCACCATCGGATTTAACGATAGGCATTTTCACTCAGCCCATTTAGTAAAATAATCCACAGCCACGATAATATGATGGTGCCCCCCAACCAAGGCTAGGTTGTAGTCCATGAAATCCACCCCCCACTTCTTAAAGGGACCGAAGGTAATGAATGAGTGAAGAATGGTCAGGTGCGAGTGCATTTTATGAGCGAACACCTGGAAAGGGTGACACTTCTTGATCACTTCAACGCAATCTTTAAAAATTGATGGCCAAAAATAACCAGCCTGCAATATATTCTGGGTTGTTGCAAGCTCGGATAAGTGACCACCACATGCCCCACTGTGACAGTCATTTAGAATGGCCTCAACCTCCTCGTGATTCAAACAATGACATAAAATATCCTCTACACCTCGATGATACAAATTTTCGTCGATAATAAGGTAGTTCTTTGCCTGATGGTGTATACGCCATCGGTCGTCTCTCGAGAGATGTTAGGAAAGCTTCAAGGTTTGAGGTAGATTACAATATCTCCATACCATGGGTCCGAAGATGAGATAAGGAATATATGTTGATCCATTAATGAACCATTGTGAAAAATATCCTCATATAGCCTAGGGAAGTCTGACATCAGCTCCACAAAAGTTAGTGATTTCTTGGATTTTGTGGAGGCAAAATCAAGACCAAATTCTTGCAAAATAACAATCCATTTATTGTATTTCCCCCCTATGATTCTCCTTGTATGGACATATTGAAACGGATTGATGTCAGCAACCACGATAGTCTTGCAGATTAAGATATAGTGATGTAATCTTTGAACTGCATGTATGGCTGCTAAGGCTATATTCTCTACGTGGGAGTATTTAAGTTCAGGACCAACTAGATTTTTACTAAGGTAGTAGCTAAAGTTCTCATGGAGCTCATCATATTCCTAAACAAGAACCATACCAACCATCCCTTCATACATGGACATGTAAAGAAAGAAATATCTACTGTAGTCTGTGGGCTTCAGCAGAGGCACTGATACCAAGGCTTTCTTAAGAGAATCAAATGATTCCTAGGCTCACTCATCCCATATGAACAAAGTTTCCTTCTTCAAGAGACACATGAAACCCTGAGTTATGTTGGCATAGTTGGCTACAAAATGATGCAAGAAGTTATCCTTCCCCTTTAAACCCTGAAGTTTTTGAATGTTGTGTGGGGGAGGCAATCGAAGTATTTCCTCAACCTTCATAGGATCCACCATGATCCCATGCTTAGAAACTATGAATCCTAACAAGTGGTCATAACTAATGCAAAAGATGCATTTGTGAGAGTTAAACTGAATGTGATAATAGAGGAATCCTTCAAATACTAGTCGAAGGTGAGTCAAATGATATACCCTCTTGTGAGAGTGAGCAGTGAGATCGTCTAGATAAGCTTCGACAACATGCTTAAGATCGTGAAATGCAAAGTTCATGGCACGTTGAAAGGTCGCTCCAACATTTTTAAGAGAGAAAGGAATTTTTCGGTATGCAAAGGTACCCCAACAAAAAATAAACATCATATTTTTTTGAATTTAATTATAACCTGAAAGTACGTCCATAAAATAAAATACTTCACTTCCCACACACTCATCAACAATCTAGTCAATAAAGGGAGTGGGGAATTTATCTTTTAGGACAGAATTTTTTCAAGTCCCTAAAATCCATACATACATGAGTGGTTCCTTGCTTCTTATCTGCAGGAATGGGGTTGGACACCCATTCGGTCAAGGGAACCGAGTAGGTGAATCCAGCATTGAGAAGCTTCTCCACCTCTTCCTTAATAGTAGGGGCCTTCCTAGGATTTACATCTCTAAGTCATTTTCAAATAGGTTTAGCATTTAGATAAGTTTTAATTTCATGTTTGACAATATTGGGGTCAATCCCTGGCATCTCTTCATACGACTAAGCAAATAAAGCTCAGAATTCCTTGAAGATATTGGTGTAGATATGAATTTCTTCAGGAAAATAATCTGCACCAATATATACATTTTCAATTTTACCAAGGGTTAAAGAGATGTCAATCATGATGGTAGGAGAAATGTTTGCCATGTTTCCTTTGACATATATACCATGCGTATATAACGAAACCATGGCATGACCGACCATCTAACTTAGGATGGATCTAAACTCATCCTATTTAATCCTCACAAGCTCTGGGAGAAAATAGGATCTATGATGCATATCGTCCCAAGACATATCATGACCAGACATGGCCTCTAATATTGCTTCATCATAGGGTAAAGTATAGTCAAGGAAATCATGTGAACAATATGATTGTATGACCCATATGGGCTCTAAGATGGGATCCACCTCATACGTCCGCGAGGAGGAAGGAAATGGGTCAGCAGTAGTGATCCGGGTGGATATTGGTGGCCACCCACCGATTCCAACTGCCTCCTCGTGTTTGTTTTTGTTCAACATGTACTTCTGTACTACTTTATAATTGTGAGTTCTACAATTCTAGGGCTGTCTGAATCCCCACACATTCTCCAGGTGGATACGGGTGGCCTCTCACCTAATCCAACTGGCTTATTTTGTATGTTTTCATGTCAGCACATCTTATTATACTTATAGGGTTGTTTTGGGGCCCTAAACGTTGTTTTTTTGTCTCTCCATAGTCAAGCTATAGATAAAGTTAGAGTCTGATAGCAGAATGTGTAGTTATTTGAAAGACCTTTCCAATGGGCTATCACGCACCTAAAATGAAGGTCGTATGCAAAAGTTACAACCATAGGAAGTTGAGGTACCAAATTACACCAACTTACCCATAGGGCCCACATGACTTTTTGTGTTTCACCTTCTAGGGTTAGGTTTTTGGATGTCTAGGGTTTTTCCATTCATGAGTAATATGAAAAGAGACTCTGGAGCCTCATTGCAATCAATTCTGCTCAGACAGATGTGTGTAGTAGCCACATCTCTTCTCAAATATAGCTACCACCATTCGAGCAAGTTTCAGTTATGTAGTTTTATAGTTTCATCCTATTTCATTATTTAATAGAAGATATTGTTCACTGGATATTTGTGTTATTCTTCATATCTCTGTGTTTATTGTACTCAGTTTTTTAATCAGTTCATTATGTTCCTAAATTTGGATCAGTGGTATCAGAGCGGTCTTCTCTTCATTTTTTTTTCTTTGTGCATTTCCCCGATAAGGTTTGGGTACAAGAAGTTGGGATTCGAACCAATCGATCAATTACCAGATCGATCGCGTTGAGCCCGACAACAAACCATGGGAGACGAAAAGAAATATTATGGAGAAGGATATCCTATTAAAATGTTTCTCGAGGAATCCCTTGCGTGACAAAGGAATGAAATGATGGAAAACTTTGCACATATCCTTTGAAAGTTGCCCATAGGAGAAGCATATCCATCAAGCAACCATGCAACCCCCTTCAAGGTACATGTAAATTTTGATATTCCATTTTTTGAAGGACTGATAGATGTGGATGTTGTATATAAATGGTCGAATCTTCTCGAAGGATATTTTTCAGTCCACAATTTTTCCAATAGGGAAAAGATCACTTTTTCACTCCTCAAGGTCATTCCTCATGTTAAAGACTGGTGGGATACTTACTCTGAGCAAAGGATCGTGGAGGGATATACAATTTTTGTGGTGGCCACTACATGGGATTCCTTCCAGGATTCCATTAAATAATAGTACTACCATGTTGGAAGCTACAAGGACCAGTACACCAGATGGACCACCCTACGTCAAGAAAAGGAACAAATGGTACCAGACTTCACCAATATTTTCCATACCCTACGCACCAAATTGGGTATCAAAGATTCTAAGTGTCATCTAGTGCTCAAATACCACAATTTTTTGCATAGATACATTCAAATAGAAATGGATTTCCCAGACATTACCACATTGGGCATGGCTTATAGATACGCTGTCAAGATCAAGCAGAAATTTAAGCAGAAACAATGAGAGTTTGGATATGCAAACCCCTCAAAGTCGAAGCAGGGCAAAGGCAACCCCAACCAACACATCAAGGGACCAATTCAATTAGGTCACCCTCAAGACAATCCATGCAAGATGCAACACAAGAAGGGCAACGAGAAGATGAAGAAGGACACGACAAAATGGTGTGAGTACCATAAAAGTACTTAGCACAACACCAACGAATTCCGCTCCAAGTAGTCCCTCGTGGCCGAGCTGAAGGCTTCCAAGTCAGAGGTCGATTCTAATTCCGAGTCAAATCCCGAAGGAGGGAAGTAGATTATCGATGTTGAACCCAGTGCCACGGTCTCTACCACCAAATTCTGACCAAGTGAAACATAAGAACCATAGGAAGAGGAACGCCTCTTTCATTCGCAGATGTGGGTCAAGGGGGATCTGATTCATTTCATTGTCGACAGCAGTAGTCAAAAGAACCCGATTTCAACAGAGGTCGTCAAGAATTTGGACCTACCAATGAAACTGCACCCACATCCCTACACCATCAGTTGGCTTCATCAAGGAAGAGATCTTTGTGTCATCCAACAGTGTCACCTTCCCTACGACATCAAGCCTTTCAAAGATGAGGTACTATGTGATATTTCTCCCCTTGAAGTTTGTGATGTTATTTAGGAAAACCATATTTTTGGAAGTGTCATGTTGTGTATGAGTCTAGACCCCACAGTGTTATTATTACTTTGGGTAGACAATTGTACAAAATCTCAGAGGTGGCACCACCTACTACTATTTCTTTAATCTCTTCTAAGAAATGCAGTAAGGTCATTTCATAGACCGGGAATTTCATCGTGTTTGTGATCCATTCTCATAGTAAGAAGAAGGTATTTGCCACATCTGTGGCCTCTACATAATGCCTCTCTTTGTAGTAGAAGCAAGTGGATGGGATCGTGGAATAATACAGATACATCTTCGCCTCACCTACACGGGTACCAACACATTGCCAAGTCAAGAATCCAATTGATTTGACCCCCGACCCACCTCTACCTAAT
The DNA here is from genome assembly GCA_010110895.2 of Picea sitchensis. Lineage (NCBI taxonomy): Eukaryota > Viridiplantae > Streptophyta > Pinopsida > Pinales > Pinaceae > Picea > Picea sitchensis. The sequence goes on from SNQJ01S0021510.1 coordinate 9,475, forward strand.
TGGCCAGTCTATCAATGCTCATTGATGGAGAATGATGAAATAAGGTGTCAAATCCAAGAGATTATTCAAAAGGGGCACATCAGACCTAGATCCTCCCCTTGTAGAAGCCCTATTGTACTGGTGCAGAAGAAGGACGGGACTTGGCAACACTACATTGATTACAGAGACTTAAAAAAAATCACAGTCAGGAACCGCTACCCCACTCTTAGGATTCATTACCTTCTTGACCAACTCAAGGGGGGAATGTTCTTCATCAATATTGACCTGAAGTTTGGCTACCACCAGATCCCCATCAAACCAACTGATGTCTGGAAGATAGCCTTCAAGCCTAAAGAAGGTCTCTATGAATGGCTAGTCATGCCCTTTGGCTTAACAAATGCACCAGCCACTTTCATGAGGTTGATGGATGGTATATTGAGACCCTTTACCAACTCCTTTGTGGTAGTATATTTGGATGACATCCTCATCTTTAGAAGAATGTGGGAGGAGCACATGCGGAATACTCAATAGGTTTTGAGCACTTTGGAGCAGAACAAGATTTATGCCAACTTGGAAAAATGCTCTTTTGGCATGAAAAAATTCCAATACCTGGGCTACATTGTTGATAGGCATGGGGTACATGTTGATCCAGCTAATATCCAAGTCATCCGTGACTGGCTAGCCCCGACCACACTGACTGAGCTTCGAAGATTCTTGGGACTAGCCAATTTCTACCGATGGTTCGTGTTGGGATTCTCCCATACTACATGGGCCCTCAGCCAGGTGACCAGGGGTGGTGGTAGGGCCAAGTTCATGTGGAGGAAGGAGAATCAATGAGCATTTGATGATATGAAACATCTCTTTTTCTCACCTCCAGTAATCTCCTTTCTCGATCTACAACAACCATTCGATATTGAGACTGATACATTTGACTATGTTGTGGGCACAGTTCTCACTCAGCACGGGCATACTGTGGAATACCATAGTGATACACCCTCTGATGCTTTCCAAAAATACCCCACCTATGACAAGGAAATTGTAAATTCTAACCTTGTACAATATCTACTGCAAACTGATATTCAGAAAGGAACAGAAAAGATACAATGGCAAATACAAACATTACACAGAGATTTTTCACCTGGAAACCCAAACCGGGAAAACCAGCATATATTATATTGA
>SNQJ01S0021510.1:10642-42271 GCA_010110895.2 Picea sitchensis
AACCCTAACCCAATGACCTGGATTAGTCCAAAACCCTAATTCCTTAACCGGAAATAGAAAACCATCGGCAAAAACCATGTGCCGAAAACCACCTAATATCATGTGGTCCCGGAAATATGTCATCCCAGAAATATGTCGGCCCGTCGATAATATGTCGGCACGAAATCGGCGAAAATATGTCCGCCCCCCTCTTACCCCCTTGCGCGCCCGGCGCAAGTGCTCAGACACTACTACTCGTGCAAAGAATATAACACATACCCAACAGAAATGTAATCCATTGTACAATCATGTCATCAATGGAAACATTACATTCTAGGGAAAGAGATGATCATACACACTGATCACAAGCCTCTGCAGTTCATACAGACATAGGGGAAATTGTAGAATGACCGCCATAAAAAGTGGTCCACCTACCTACAGCAATTCCATATCAACATCAAGAATAAGACATGTAACTCCAATCGTGTCGTTGACACTGCCTCAGTCAACCTCTTGTGCCTACAATCACCACTGTGCTCCTGTCCTATCGACATGAAGCATCGAAGTGGCCCCAACTTTATCAACAAGATCTAGAATTCGCCACCACATATCATCTCTTGGGTACATGCGCCACTGTCACTAATTTTCACATTCAGGACAGTCTCTTATGCCACCTAGGCCATCTCTTTGTTCCTACAAGAGAGCGTAAAAAGATGATTTGGGAAGCCCACTACAGTCGGGTGGCAAGACATTTTGGTGTAGAGAAAATTACGGGTGTTCTTCAGAAACATTTTTATTGGCCGAAACTTTAACATGACATCAGAAAGTATATCATATATTTCACTTCCTGTGCCATTTCCAAGCCAGACATCAAGAAGCAAGTCTTATACGCCCCTCTTCCTATTCTCGAGAAACCATGGGAATCCATCTCAATGGATTACATGTATGGTTTTTCATCCACCAAGCATGGAAATGACTGTGTGTTTGTGGTCATTGATCGGTGTTCAAAGATGGCCATCCTCATAGCCTATAAGAAGAATGTCACAGTGGAAAATACTTCCAATCTCTTCTTCGAACAAATTTGGTTCCACTTTGGGATACCACAGACCATCATCTCTAATCGAGAAAGAAGATTCCTTAGCACCTTTTCGTCGAGTCTCTAGTCTCTATTGGAAGCCAAGCTCACAAAATCCACTTCTTTCCACCCCCAAACCAATGTCCAAACCGAGGTCGTCAATCAGATGATTATGCACATCCTGCGCATGTACAATTCTAAGCATCCTCATACATGGGACGAGAGCCTCCCATATGTCCAACACAGCTACAACATGGCTCTCCATAGTTCCACCAGCCATAGCCCATTTCAGGTGGGTCTGGGATTCCAACCCTTAGGACCCATTGATATTGCACTTCCTCTTGCCACTGCACAGAAAGACTCTTTCCCTGATCAGTCTATGATCGACAAAGGCACCAGATTCATTGAGCAGATTCAGTACATCTGCCAACATGTCCAGGAGATTTTGCAAAAATCCAATGCTAAGTACAAGAAGCGCCATGATCAACACAGGGTACCACACCAGTTTCAGGTTGGCAACAAATTTTGGTTACATTTGCAGAAGGAGAATCTTACCGAGCCCCATCAAAAGCTTCACCCACTTCATTATGGGCCTTACATTATCACCAAGGTTGTGGGTAGCAATGATTTTGAGCTCAACACTCCACCCTTCCTTGGTATGCATCCAGTATTCAATGTAGACCTCCTTCGGCCATATTTTCCACCATTATTGGACACCTCTGAGATCGCTAAATAGATGGCACCAATAGAGCTCAACCTTGACTACATGGAACAAGAATCCATTGATCAAATCATGGACACACAGGTCAAGGGCACTCACTAGCAATGGATCTAGCTTTATCGGGTTGTCAAGGTAGGGCAACTCCTACACCAAGGCAAGTGGCTCACCCAGGGAAAAATCTAGCAAAGGTTTCCTCACCTGATGGGGGAACTCAACGCAATGGATACCATTGCTTCCTAAGGGGGGAGGATTGATCCAGGTGGATATTGGTGGCCAACCACCTATTCCATCTAGATCCTAGTGTCCATTTTTTTTTTAGCATGTCCTTTTGTATTGCTTTATAATTTTGATTTATACACTTTTGGGTTGTCTGAAGCCCCACACATTCTCTAGGTGGATACGGGTGGCCTTTCGCCTAATCCAACTGGATTATTTTTTATTTTTTCATGTCAACACATATTATTGTACTTTCAGATCTATTTTGGGGCCCTAAACGTTGTTTTTTTGGCTCACCATAGTTAGACTATAAATGGATTTAGATTATGACAGAGGAATGTGTAGTTCTCTGAAAGACCTTTCCAACAGGTTATCCTGTGCCTAAAACGGAGGTCGTATGAAAAATTTATGACCCTAGGAAGTTGAGGTATGAAATTACACCAACTTACCCATAGGGCCCACATGATGTTTGGCGTTTCACCTTCTAGGGTTAGTTTTTTGGATGTCTAGGGTTTTTTCATTCATGATTAATATAAAAAGGGCCTCTGGAGCCTCGTTGTAATCCATTCTACTGAGACAGATGTGTGTATCATCCACATCTCTTCTCATAGATAGCTACCACCATTCGAGCAAGTTTCAGTTCTGCATTTTTACAGTTTCAGCCTATTTCATTATTTAATAGAAGATATTGTTCACTGGATATTTGTTTTATTATTCCTATCTCTATGTTTATTGTATTTATTCTATTAATCAATTCGTTCTGCTCCTAAATCCAGATCAAGTAGCTTCTTGTATAGCCTGATACACAATTTCTACTATAGACAATGTCATCGCAATCCCGATGTGAGAATGACCTTCATATGACATAGCTGGAGAAAATAGGGTCCACGGGTTGCTAAAATATGAAGTAAAGAAAGGAAAATACCTCAATGAAAACATATATTCATCAGAGACGACATTAATGTATGAAATTGGTGTTGTGAAGTCAAAAGTACCCATCAAGGAGGAATACATCTCGAGACCAACATTATTTGTTTCCTGCTGAGAATTATCAATAACGGGTACCGATGCTAAGAATTATCTTTCCTTTGTGAGGAAAGAATAACACATGGAAAACCGACGAAACAATGGTTGTCATAGCATAAGTCCAATTACGCCCTAGTAAAATATTGTCTCGAGAGGTGCATCAACCACCTCGACCTTGACCTCCACAATATTTCCACCTAACTGGACTGGGAAAGTGGGAAGGATAACATCGGTTCTAAAAGAATGTCCATCGAATATAGTTAACATGGTCATGTATTGATAAAGGGGTGGAGATCCAATGGCTTTCCAAAAATACAAAGGCATCACGGATGTCGAAGCACCTTCATCAATTACAGTACGTTTGATGGTAACATTAATATACTCCACATGGATTTGAAAGGCCACATGGTAAGGTAAGAAAGGCTTAACATCTGTGACATCAAACTTGATAACCTTTGAGACACATAGGTCTAGAGATCCCAACACATATAGTAAGGAATTCCTCTGTGTAGGACATGTCTCGAGCACCTCCAAATCTGACATCACACATGGGGTTTGTCCCAAATCCTCAATAATAGAGTAATTTTGGGCAGATTTGGAATTAGGATTGTGGGCAGAGTGCTTAAGGACTCCTTTTGAAATATGAGGTGAAGGTTCAGGATTATCAATCTAAAAAAGTGTTTATGGAGGAGGAGGAGGAGGCTCTAGACCTAAAATAGGTTATGAAGAACCATAATCGTGAGATCGAGTGGCTATACCAATCTCATACTTAACCATATTGACGCATAGATGGCCACCATCATGTTTCGAGGGTTTTGACTCCCACTCAATGGATTTTCGGTGTTGGAGGCCCTCAAGGTCATATTTTTGTTATGTGGAAACGAGTTAGTTATCACAGTAAGTTGTTGTGTTATGAGCCTCGAGGATTCCTCTATTTTGGGGAATAAGTGGGTAAGGTGATCATCTTTACAAATTTTATAGGGAAACTTCACCTTCCTCTTTTCTTTCTTTCCCTCACCATCATTATTATTGAATTTATTATTATTATTTTCATCCTTGGATTTATTATTATTATTATTATTATTATTATTATTATTATTATTATTATGACTATTACCTCGTCCTTTATTCTTGTTCCCTCTGATTTGTTGGTTACCATTTGGGTTTGATGACTGTACAAAATGCACATCCATCGACTGGGTGGTTGAGGACGAAGTTGTAGCTTGTCCTGCTACAGACTGGTTAAGAGATAAATATTTCAGTTGGTTCATCACCAGGTTTGTATTCTTAGCACTTGCGAAGCCTATGATGTCATCGACATGAGGCCCATTATTTTTTCTAGGATCGTAATTCGACCGCGGCGTGCCAGGGATAATTTTGTATAGCATCCCATATTGAGCATATATAAGGCCCAACTTCTAGGATTTGAAGATGGCCTCTTCCTCAGATGTCACTCTGGATGTGGAAACATCCTTCAAAATATAAGTAAATAAATACTTCAGGAACAATTACAACACAAACTCTAGAGGAATTTAGGATTTAATCAACCTATTTTGTCTACACCACTCTTGGACATGATCGAAGATGTGAGTGGCTTTGTCTTGATGAAAAGACTATAAAATTTCTATTTCGGAATCGTAACAAACCGACAATTGGAAGTGGTTGAGGAAAACCAATACCATCTAATTGAAAGTTCCATAGGTTCCTCAAGGTAGCTCAATGTACCAATTTGTTGCACCACCCATAAGGGTGTGTTGAAATAGCCTCAAACAAATAGAATCATCATTAAGGGAGTTAGATTATCACCATAGGTGAAAGGTAGTCACATGATCACTTGGGTCTTCACCAGTGTTTCCCTCAAACTTTGGAATGTCAGAGAGAAGCTTGGTAGGATGGAGGTCCATGAAGGAATGTGACACACTGGTTCATTCATCAATTTGAGAAGTCTGGCAGATTTAACATGGCCATAAAAGGGAGTCGAGGTAGCGGCGTCTAAGACCATGCTCCCGGGAAAGGTTGGTTTTGAGAGATCACAGGCCAAACAGGTTTCTGATATATACCATGTTCCTTTCTGGTAGGATAGTATCCTCCTCCCAACTCATTCATAAAGGGTTTTAAGGGCATCATTACAGAGGAAGCCACTTGGGAGGAGAAAGAGACATGATAAGGATTACTCATATGAATATACATGTTTCCCCTAGATGAAGGAAATTTGTGCAAGGGGTTTCCCATACTATAAAATTGAATCCCTCTGAATGAAACACCAAAGGTTAGATGAAAGGTTTCCATGAGAAAAGTGTTAGTAGGATGTTGGCAAAGGGGCAGACCTAGGGTTCAACACTTCAACAACGCACCAACAAAACCCTAACTATCAGCCCTTTTGGAAACACCTACAAAGCAGATGAAGTCTCACCCAAGGTAGAGGAAGCGGGGGGGGTTGCAGGACTCAAGTGTCTACAACGAAGCTGGGACATAGATATGTGATTACAATTCTTAGCAAGGAACTTAGCCAACAATTTGCATTAGTTATTGAATCTCATTCACATCGCAGATCAAACCCTTATTACAGAACAACACAGTAACAATCAAGATCTAACACTTCCAATTATTTATCACACAGCATTATCTCATATCTAACAGTCATTCACGTCATTAAGCACTAAGCTACAACATCAGATGCATTCATTATACATAACATAAACAACACTAAGAAAATAATCACATAATCAACATCAACCACATTACACAAAGCACATCAACATAGGATATACATGGTTCACCCCAGTGTGTGGCTACGTCCACCAACTTCTTCTTCTTCTTATTTATTGGTCTGCAATATCTTACATGTGTCTTCTCCTGTGCACAGAGCGACAAAGCTAAGCCTCGCACTGGACAGGTGATTTACGCACAGCGCACTAGATCCACCTTCCTCAAAGTCGGGTCAAGGCACAGAGCCAACTCCTTGATAGCACAAAGCCTTACATAGTCTGTCTACACCAAGCACTTACAAAACACTTGCAGTTAGCTCTGCAAGCCCTAACACATTCTTGCACAAAGCTAACTAGTCATGCACTAAGCCAATCAATGACTAGTAACTACTTCTTACATCACTTAGATACTTATTTATATCATTACAAAAATGCCTAATCATGGGTAAACCCAAGGGTCGACATCCCTTAACCTGTTACATAAACCTAAAAACCCTTTGTTGGGTCCACAGGCCTACAAAATGAGTGAGATCCCATGATATTTGTTCCGCCTGGGTGATCCATCTTCGACCATCCTATCGAAGTCCCAAAAATGGTCAAACATGACCAATGTTTCCTCAAAACTTGGTCAAGGGCCAATAGGACCCCAACACTCACCTGTGACTCATCCTGAGTTACTCAGATCTGGGAAACATTGCTTCGAAGGCCTCAAGTTGCTTCGAAATACTGAATTACTTTCTTAGTAACAGGCCCTTCCAGGCGTTGCTCCACTGTCGCAACCAGTTGGTCTAGTTGTGAGCCTTGTCCTTCAATTTCTTCAAAAAGTGTGCAAGATTCATCCTGCACTCGTTGGAGTCTCTTTGTCACTTCCATGAATTTTATTTGGATAGTAGTAATCTGTGGCTGAACTACACGTTGTTCCTGTGACCGCTTCATTTTCTCAACTACAGTAAGCATCTTCATTTGTGCTTTCATGGTGGATGCTTTCTTCTTCACCTCCTGGACTTGTTCTTCCAATGTCCTCAACTTTGGGTTTTTTGCAAGGCGCTCATAGGTCTGCGCACTTCTATCACTCATTTTCTTACACTCTGAGGCAAGTGCCCAGATTCTTTCTACTGTGTTCCTGACAGCTTCCTCCCTTTGGTCGTGCACTTCTTGTGGAGTGCTCGACACTGCTTGTATCTCTAGCTAAATTACCCTTGCTTGAAGATGTTGAATGGCTTCAGCGAGCTTACCTACTTGCATATTGGATGAATCTTCTTCCTCTTGTGCCAATCCCGACATAGAGAGAAGTGCTTTATTTACTGCCTCTTTGATCGCAATCTACTCTGCAAGTAGTTGTTATTTTTCTTCCTGTATCTTCACATTGTTCTGCTCAAACTTCACATGTATTTCATTTTTCTCCTTCTGCGCAATTCGAAGTTTCTCTAGGGCCTCCTTCTTTTCTTGCTTAAAGACCTCTGTGGCTTGCTCATTTTCTTATTGTAATTGATGAACTCAATCCTCTGTTGCATATGCTAATTTTCATAATTGAGCAGGCTCATCCCCCAATTCTGCAATTTCCGATTACGAAGGCACAGTAGGTACTACATGGCTCGAATAGATGGATTTTTATATGTCTCTGAGCTCCTTCTCTATTATTTCATACAGTTTTTACTGCTTCACTTATTGTCTCTAAAAGATATCTTTTGAATCATCCTCCATGACTGTGATGATGAGATTGACATTGTCCACTGTGAGCACATTCTTTGACTAAGGCTTATTGGCTCGGGTCTTCTTCCTTGCTGAGGGTTTCTGCGGAGAAACCTTAATTTTATTTGATGTCTCGGACTCTGTAAGGGGATCCTTCGGCAGTGTAACTTTGTTTTTTTCTTGCTTGTATCCTTCTTCCCCTCCTTCCTCTTGGTTCACTTCGTCTCCTCCTTCTCCTCCTGCAGGTGAGTCAAGCATACTTTCCTCTGAGGCACTGTCCTCCTCATCAATTTCTATGCTTTGTGCATCCTCTTTTCGCTTCTTTTTCTTCTGTCCATCATGTTCGACTCGGGTGACCAATGGACTTCTTATGATGTTGGGGTCGGAGAGTTCTGCATCTTCGACCAGTACGAGGAACTCTGTTGGTCATTCCTTAGTGATCTCCTCCATGTCTTCATCGGTCAACTTATAGTAGGACTACAGCTCCTCCTTGCCAAGGATGATTTTAAGGATGGAAAATTATTTTAAAATGTAGAAACCTTGGCGAATCTTACTAATCCTTCATATGCCAACTATAAATGTTTGGCGATATTTTTATAAAAATATTCAAAATTCTAAGGATTTTATATAGTTTGTATAAAATTTTGGCGATTTTTAAGGTAAAATAATTTTATCCTATAAATTTTGGGTGAATCATTTTTAGAATAGCGAATCTTTTTTTGGAAAAAACCATCGAAAATTAGCCCATGAGCGAAATTTAGCCCCTAAAATCATCCATGCTCCTTTATTTCATCCCTACGCGCGATGATGTAGATAAAGTGTCGATCTACGTGAAACTTTGCTAGTGGCATGTATTGATGCAAAGTTTTTGGGGTCATTCATGGAAATGCCTCAATGGCATGCTTCAGCTGTAGGTATTAAGAATGGAACACCACGTTCGATTGCCACTTCTTCACCATATCATTCGTGTACCACAAGGTGGAGAACCTTGCGGCCAATGGCTCTGATGGATCAACTTCGGGGAATGTTGCTCCTTCGGGCATATGCCAAGCTACAAAGGTGGTCAGTACCAGTAGCCAACTAAAATGAAACTCATATCCCTAATATTGTGCTTCGCATTAGTCCTTCTCCAACTCGTTGACGAGGTAACTTGCCCAGTTCATTTGCATTCCTTCGACACACTTCCCTGTGAGGTCTACTACAAATACAGTGACCTATGTTAGATGTTTCTTTCTGACGAGCTTTCCATATATAAGCTAACAATCTAGGCGCACTACGCCATCCTGTATGGAGGCTACCTTGTAGCCTCACTTTCCCTTTTCTACATTGCCATAGGATTCCTTTATACGTTGTTCCAGGGAGCAATCTGAGGCCTTCCCTGGGTAGAAATGATGAGGGTCTGGTCCCTGCATACTCATTCCTATGATGATATGGATCAGCATCGTATCCACAGTCACGCGCCTATCAAGCCACAGATACCCTCCATGGTAGCACAGTAGGATGATTGCAATGCAAGCGTTAACCTTCTGATGTCGACCGAAGTGGGGGATCTTCATTACATTTAGGATCGTTTACTATGAAAGCTCCTTTATCGACAGCTGGGAGACTATGCGTTGCTTGTTCCCAGTAATCTTCATCAAATACCAATGCGGCGCGAGCATCGCATAGTTATTTTGGTATCCTAGGTTGAATTCGATGTTCTTCAATGTTGGGATATGTCCTAACTGGGGTCCAACTACGCATATCCCCTTCGATAGGTACACATTTATTAGTTTGTAGTCGAAATCCCATGGGATGTTGTCACGGTTAACTGTGCCAGCCAAAGGCGGGATGTAGTTCGAAAAGATCGACGGGATCTTCTTCGCATTAGTCAGATCATCACGGTGTTTGCTTCGTTTCTCAGTAGTGGGTCGGCTAAATTGACGTGCAGTCAAGGAGGATTCTTGCAATCCTCCATTTGATGACACCTATATTCCTACAGGCATGACTCTCTCAGTCATGAGGTCTACAAGAATATACTCCACAAACTTCTCTATTGTGCTACGTTCACCCGACATGCACACTCGTAATCAAATAAATCGGGTAGGAAAACAGAAAGATGAGGAAATCATATGGGTGGCAAGGTATAGAAAGAACAGTGCGATAAAATGGGTTCTCATTTAGCTCAGATATCACAATTTTCAAAAAGTGGTCTCAGTGCAGCATCCGACGGGTTAAATAGGAACGTCGTAATGGATTCCTCCAATGGGTAGAAATGTATTCATCAATACGAATCCATCCATTATGGCGCGGTCTCAATGGTCCAACGACGGTCTTTCCATCAATAACTATCTTTCTATTCATTCTGGAGCATCATTCTAATGGTCGAGGTGCCTCCAATGGTCATATTACTTCTCCGTGGTGAATTCCCATTCTGCGAGGTTCTTCTATTCCGGCGAGGTTCAACTTCTACAGATCTATCTCCTGCGAAGTCTTCTCTGGAACTTCCTGTAGTTTTTCTAACTTGTCTTTATTCTTACTAAGCTTCCTTTCCTTCGTTCCTATGATCTGAGTCTCTGGATTCCTCTTTCCATTCTTATTCTTATATTTTCTTAGCATGGTAACTTTGTACTGTTGGTGTTCTTTCACAGGGTTCAGAGATAATACCTCTTTTCTTACTAGGTCCAGGGTAGATATACTTTCTTCTTGCATGGAGAGGTCTTTCAAACCTTCATGTGTTATTTCAACTTTGACAGCTACTTATCTTTCCCTTTGTTTTTTCAACTTATCCTCTTGTTCTTCTATTAGGTGCTCTATTTTTCTGGTTATGAAGTCCCTTAGTTCTTGTTTTTTCTGTTATGTAGTTTCCTCCTCTACTTTCCTTCTGATCTGGTCCTTCTCAATCCAAGTCTTTCCTAACAAAAGTGAAAAAGGAGTGTTTTTCTTAGAAAACTTAATAATGTCAAATTCTTCTTCAGTCGATGTTCCATGAGAAATCATAGGTATATTAGTAACTCTTCCACATAGGGTTATCATCTTATCTTTAAACAATCCTATCTTTCCCAATGAAGTTACCATGGCAGGCTTTCCCAAAATTTCTCAAGTGCTTTCTGGCATAATATTCACATGTGTTTCTTTATCCAATACACGGTCTATGTCAAAGTCTCATATTCTTGTTTCTATGCACTTCTTTTCTTTCAAGATCTTTGTTAAACTGAAGTCTTTATGATCATTCAATGTTTCTTTCAACTGTAATAACATAGTCTCTGATTCTTTCTGGTTCTCTAACATATCCTTAGCCTCTTGACCTTCTTTATAGTTTTCTTGTCTCATGTTCATATTTTCAAATTTAGCAATCATCCTTGAGCAATCCTCAACCTCGTGACCAATAGTTTTACAACAAAGACAAATAGGACCTATACCAGGGAATTCCTTAGAAAGATGTCCTGGCCTTCTGCAATCATAACACAGTGTCAATCCTCTCTTTCTTTTAAATGATCCCTAGCCTCTCCTGTACTACTCACTGGGATCACAGTGTTGGACCTGCATTCTCCAACAATTATTTCTAGGTTCCTGCATCTATTTATTAGTCCAGAAATTATTTCTATGCATGGGAATAACATGTCTTTCTCTATTTATATCAAATTTATTCAGATCAACTCTTTCTTCTAACTATGCCCTAGTTTTTAGACTAGGACAGGATCTATTAAACATACCTAGATTCATACTTTCGAAGAAAAAATTTCCACTTATCTTACCTTTACCAGAGCACAAATTTTTAAGATCTTACCTCCTTCTTTCAGATCCAGTTTCTTTCTCAGCACAGAGCTTCACAAGTTAAGTAGAACATTGCACACTACAACAAAATATCTACACACAGAGTTTTATCTTTTCTTCAGTTCCCAGCAATCACAGTTTTAGGTCCGGGAAACGGAACCATTTATTGGCATAGGGGCAGACCCAGGTTTCAACACTTCAACAACGCACCAACAAAACCCTAACTACCGGCCCTTTCGGAAACACCTGCGAAGCAGATGAAGTCTCACTGAGGTAGACGCAAGGGGGGTTACAGGACTCAAGTGTCTACAACCAAGTTGGGACGTAGATCTGTGATTACAATACTTAGCAAGGCACTTAGCCAACAATATGCATTAGTTCTTGAATCTCATTCACATCGCAGATCAAACCCTTATTACAGAACAGTGCAGTAACAATCAAGATCTAACACTTCCAATTACTTAGCACGCAACATTAGCTCAGATCTAGCATTCATTCATGTCATTAATCACTAAGCTACAACATCAGATGCATTCATTATACATAACATTAACAACACTAAGAAAATAATCACATAATCAACATCAACCACATCGCACAAAGCACATCAACACAGGATATACGTGGTTCACCCAAGTGTGGGGCTACGTCCACCAACTTCTTCTTATTCTTCTTTATTAGTCTACAATCTCTTACATGCATTTTCTGCTGTGCACAGAGCCACAGAGCCAAGCCTCGCACTGGACAGGTGATTTGTGCACAGCGCACTAGATCCACCTTCCTCAAAGTTAGGTCAAGGCACTGAGCCAAATCCTTGATAGCACAAATCCTTACATAGTCTATCTGCACCAAGCACTTACAAAATGCTTGCATTTATCTCTGCAAACCCTAACACATTCTTGCACAAATCCAACTAGTCATGCACTAATCCGATCAATGAATAGTAACTACTTCTTACATCACTTAGCTATGTATTTTTATCATTACAAAAAGGCATAGTCATGGTTAAACCCATGGGACAACATCCCTTAACCCATTACATAAACCCAAAAACCCTTTGTTGGGTCCACAAGCCCACAAAATGAATGATATCCCATGATCTTTGTTCCGCCTGGGCACTCCATCTTCGACCAGCCTGTCGAAGTCCCAAAAATGGTCAAACATGACCAATGTTTCCTCAAAACATGGTCAAGGGACAACATAGGAACAAGCATAGAGGAATAAATGTGTAGCTATGATTGGGTCCAGATGAAGGAGGATTCCAACCTCCTACCATGGGATTTGGTTGAGGGATATGAATCCCACCAAACGAAAAAGGAGTATAAGGAGGCGTCATTCCCCCCGACCTAAAACTAGTATTCACATAACACAATGAAACAGTGGATGAAAAGTGCTAAGTCGTGTCTAGAATACCAAAAGAGAAAGGATTAGAGACCCAAGGCATGGAATGAGTACTATGATTCAGCGTACCTCTTGGTAATACAAAAGGATTTGTTCCCATGGGCTGAGCAGAGACCATGGGTTGGGTAGAATTATGTGAGGGAGCCTCCGGAATTGAAAAAGATGACGATAAGGGAGTTGAGAGGACCCCACTAATCATAGAGAGCATTGGAGTTGAAGATATTCTCGAGACATTCATATCTAACTCAGTACTCATGGTAGGAAAATTGTGAGTGGAGATATATGTACCACGTTGATTAATTCTACGCATTTTAGAAGGTATCTTCGGTAAAGGACCAAACCGTGGTACTTGATTTAATATATGAAGAGATCAGTAGGGAGGTTGGTCTTGCTCCATGATGTCTCAGAACCCAAGACACAATAAAAAATCCTAAGGCCAAATAATAATCAAAGAACACACTCCTAAATAAATCTAAAGGCCATTGCACACAAATAGGATATGATGGTTGAAGGGACCTCCCAAACTAAATAAGGTATGCCTCTCTCAGGAGGGTATGATACTCTCAAACAATAGAGTGGAGGTAATAGATCCAGTTATAAGGACCCTCATGGGATTCACATCGCAGATGGTCATATTCCTCTGGAGAGAAAATCCTCCATAAAGTCTCTTTGTTTTCCAATCCCTAACTGACTCAGGGTACCTACAGAATAACCCATGCAAGCAACCTATGTGGCTACCTAGGTCAACCAAATAAAGTCACCATGGTATAACCAATTATCAGAAGAGTAGTTGCAAGTTTGATCCACCGTATGGGCAGGGTAGAAAATCCCTAAATCTCGAAAACACCACCTCTCAAGGAGGTAAAGGCACTAGAAAAACCTTCAGATACAAATAGAACCCCAGAAATATATCTGACGCTAGGAAATTATTAGAGGTATATATTTGCAACCAATTTCACATGACCTCGTGCTTAACTCCAGTGTGAGTGGAGCCTCTTGAGGACACCAATTACACAATGGGTTTCACCAATCCCTGCTCAGACACATATGTTGAGTTTTATAGCCTTGGAGAAGTTTACTCACAAAATCATATTCCAAGGCCCTAGGTCCTACACTTGTTTGTGTGCCCTGAAAAATAAAATCATTTCTAATCAATTTTAATTATTCAGCATTAATTTTAATGGATTCTGCTTACTTAAGAGGTGTGATCATGAAACTGATGGTATTATGACTCAACATATATAAAAAGGAAGAAAAAAATGCTACTAAGTACTAGTCTTGATTTTCAAAGAGATAGTATGCTTCTAAATTTGTTTCCAAGATGCAATCTCTACAATTTCAATGAAGCACAATCTTTCATAATATTCCAAAACTAATGTAAAGCAGCTAAAAATCCAAATGATCTAAGTAAAATGAAAAAAAGCAACTATTTTTTTGTATTTTCAATATAATGAAATGAAAATGAAAGGACTAAATAACAACCTATCAGGAAGACCCTATTGCAATCACAAAGAGATAATCCAAGAAGGACACCAAGAAGCGACTACCCAGAACAAAATCCAAGGACAACAAATGAGAAAATGACAAGAAATGAGTTTGCCCGAAAGATTCGCCAATAACTCATCTTCCTATCACTTTGTAGGTACTCAAAAGTTAGAACAAGGACCCAATAAGTCTCAGCAACCAGCAAAACTCACCCAACAAACACTAAACTCGACCAAAAATACTCAAAAGATAGTGTACACGACTGTTCAGGGAACAAACATGTATGTATGCAATTGTTAAGGGAAAACCCATGTATTCCAAATAAGACACTTCTTGGGAAAGGGTTAGGACAAGAAACTTAGATATAAAGAAAAATAAAGGGTGTCAAGCAATATAAAACACAAAAAATTAGGCAAACAGAGAGAAAATAAAGGAGAAAAAACACCCAATACCCAAAAAGGGAGATCATCCACATTGGAGTCTCCAATTTTATTACGAGGAAAATATCTCTATGGCTAGGGGAAAACCACAACAGACAGAATGACACCCATATATCAACTCTAATCTCAAGTATTCTAGATAAATGAAAATGTTAACAAGAGAAGGATAGAATCCTACCTCGTCCGGACGTCCAAAGAATACCACGGGTGAGCTCACGACCCAAAGGTTTATACCTGTGACTTTTCCTCAACATCCAATATACGCAAGCACATGGAAATTATATCGAATTTTAGCATATAAACTAGAATAATCCATTAACATGTATAACAAATACACTCGTGGGAAGTGATACAAATATTTGCAACATATAATTGGAGGAGAAAAGAGTATTTCTATTAATTTAATAATCAGAAGTACATAGGTGAGGAAATTTTGTAACGACACATATCGGAAATAAGAAACTAAGTCCCTCCAGCTGGGACTTCACCACTTCAATCCTCCACAAAGGAAAGCTCACAAGTAGTAGGAGTCGATAAGGTTCTCCATCTCAATATAGGAAGATCTTGGGGGCTCAACATAAGAAGTTTAGACTTTCAAGGACAAAGGGATGAAGACTCAATATGAGGTGAAATTTCTCTAGAGTATATTTTCTCTCAATGATGAATAATGTCCTCAAAGATTGTATATGGCTCAATTTATAGCCTTCACATGGAAATGAAGGGTCGAGTCAGAGCGTTTCTAGTATATGGAAGGTCAAGGATCATGGATCTCATGACATGGCATGGAAACTCGATATATTTTTTAATTTTTTAGCATAAAACCCTATATACGCGGGATGTAATGGAGTAACCTATGTATATGCGATTTGTCTAACTGTGGCTCACGTATATGGACAAAAATATGTATTTTTTACTCTAGAGTGAACAAAAAGGGGAAATTAAGTCTGCATAAGGAAATGGAAGGCCATCAAAGCAATATTCATGGAGTGTGGCAAAATTTGCTATAACATTATCATTGACTCAAAATGCATTGCCATCTTGGTGTTTCATAGGGCATTGCACCTAGTTATTTTCGGAATAACATCATAGAGCTAGTGCATGTCCAAAACATGCTCACTTACAACTGGGACCATACATGGCAATCGTAGACAGAATATGGATTTGATATCTACTACGAGATCAACTGGGAAATATTCTTACAATTCTACTACTAGTATTTTCCCAAAATTCCTGAAAAGCCCTTGTATTAATACCCTGATCATCTCCAATTAGCATACAAGGATATTACTTACATAGAGTTAGTTTTGAATAGTAGTGACAGTAGCCACCCCCTNATGGAAGGTCAAGGATCATGGATCTCATGACATGGCATGGAAACTCGATATATTTTTTAATTTTTTAGCATAAAACCCTATATACGCGGGATGTAATGGAGTAACCTATGTATATGCGATTTGTCTAACTGTGGCTCACGTATATGGACAAAAATATGTATTTTTTACTCTAGAGTGAACAAAAAGGGGAAATTAAGTCTGCATAAGGAAATGGAAGGCCATCAAAGCAATATTCATGGAGTGTGGCAAAATTTGCTATAACATTATCATTGACTCAAAATGCATTGCCATCTTGGTGTTTCATAGGGCATTGCACCTAGTTATTTTCGGAATAACATCATAGAGCTAGTGCATGTCCAAAACATGCTCACTTACAACTGGGACCATACATGGCAATCGTAGACAGAATATGGATTTGATATCTACTACGAGATCAACTGGGAAATATTCTTACAATTCTACTACTAGTATTTTCCCAAAATTCCTGAAAAGCCCTTGTATTAATA
Source organism: Picea sitchensis (assembly GCA_010110895.2). NCBI lineage: Eukaryota > Viridiplantae > Streptophyta > Pinopsida > Pinales > Pinaceae > Picea > Picea sitchensis. The sequence goes on from SNQJ01S0021510.1 coordinate 26,982, forward strand.
CCCTGATCATCTCCAATTAGCATACAAGGATATTACTTACATAGAGTTAGTTTTGAATAGTAGTGACAGTAGCCACCCCCTCTTTCTATGTTGTTGTCTTCTCAATTCCCAAATTCCACATGGATCTACTCATATTTGTTTCCAAAGTGTTGGACAGGAAATTTTGGATGCAATTTAGGAGAAAAACCTAAGTATAAGGAAAGTGCACAGAAGGAAGAAAGCATGTAGAAGGAAGAAAGTGTCTAGAAGGAAGAAAGTGCGCAGAAGCAAGGGAAGCACATAGAAGGAAGAAAATGCATAGAAAAAAGAATAAATAAAGAGAGTGAGATAATAAAGCACAAAAGATGACAGCATACCATTCCAGAAATAGAAGAACAACATAAATGTTGCATGAAGAGCGAAAAGCAGAAGAGAGAAAACAACCAGTTAACTGAGTTGGCCATGCCATGCATTGTAATGGGCTATTTTTAGGATAGATAGAATATGGATTTAAGCCCTATATTTTGGGTATAAATATGTAACGGGTTGGGAGATTAGGGGAGAAGAAAGAGGCTCAAATATTATGCACGAGTCATGAATGTAATAGTCAGTTGGTAAGATGAAATATGAATAAAGAGATAGTTTAGAGAGGATATTGTGTCTTGTGCTATCTACTTTTCTATGTGTGCTTATGAATTATGTTGTTATTCTTTGTAGACTAGAATCGGTTTATAGATTAATAATAGCGCAATATTCATGAATGTAAATGTAAGAATCTCTGTATTAATCATGAATGTGTTAAGTAGAGGAATCTGAATCATAGAAAGTAATACTAGCTAGAGTTGAGTCACCCACATAAATATAAAAAGGAAGAATGAATCAATCGTATGTCTCCATTTCCCTTACTACTATAGAAACCTAGTTCTTGCAGTCCCAATAGATACCCCGGGTGAGACTTCATCTGTGCAACTAGGTGATGCTAAAAGGGCCAGTGTCTGATGGGTTTGTTGGTAATAGGTAAACTGAACCTTGGGTCTTACAACCCATGCATAGAACAGGAAATCCAAAAAATGGTTATGTGGTTGGGACCACGAAATTGTGATTAAAGTAATGTTTTGGAGGTCAAATAAAAATGAGATCACAGACTGGTTAGAACAAAAAGAATGGGAATTTGCACAACAAGAGAACAGGAACCCTCGGATAAGAGACAAGCAATGGATGCAAAGGTATGTGTTCATGGATCTGCATGAAATTTTCTTTGGCAAATTTCCAATAATTTTGACTGAGTGGCTAGAAAGGTTAGTAGATGAAATAGGAAGATTTAGTGTTGTAGCGCCAAAGAATTAGATTCCTGAATTGGTCAGACAGTTGAATTTGGTAAGTAACCCAACTACTTGAGCAGCTGATTTTTGGTTGGATAGTGTATTAGGGGGTTATGTTACAGAATTTGTAGTAGATTGCATTAAATCATACAATGTTGCAAAAATAAAAAAAATTCAAGGGTCTGCGCAGAAGGTTCTTGAAATTGTTGAATACATGGATAAAAATGTTGTTATGTGAAAAACATGTGATGATAATGAAGTCCAATAGATAAAATGGATGTGCACACATAGGGGGAGACCAAGGATGATAGGAGGATCGTATGAGAGAAGGAAGGAAGAAATGAAAAAAGGAAGGGACTGAGGATGAAATAAGGCAGTACACCAAAGGAAGAGTACGAGTTTGGAGAGTTGTGCAGAGGAAGGAGGTAAAAAAGGAAAAATATTGGGGTTGGGAGAGAAGATTTGTGCAGTGTGCCATAGGAAAGAGAAACTTGTGGACAAGTCTGAATCATGGAGATACCATATATAGGAGGAGAAGAAGAGAAGTGTCAATCCAATCTAGTAATCAAAGAGTTGATAAGTCATACTCAGACAAGATCCTACCTTGAATCCACGACCCTGTGTGTGTCACCACAATCAGAGATAACATTTGAAGACTTGTAAAAATCCATCGTAGTTAGTTAGATGGGACAAAATAGTAGTAGTCAGAATAGTGGGAGTAGTGCGCAGAGTCAAAATCAGAACCAAAGTCCACTAGCATCACCAAGAGGAGGGACTACACAACCCAACATGGCGAGAGTAGATAATACTCTTAGACTTCCTGAATTCAAGAGAGTGGGATTAGAGGATTCGAAACAACACTTGTTTTTCTATGAAATAGTTTGGGCTGCTAAGAACATACAGGATGAGGCCGCGAATATTTCACAATTAGTGACAACATTTAGAGGTCATGCGCTAGTATGGTATATTAAGTTACAAAGTATCACACCTACAGAACAGGATAGAACTTTGGCAGAGACAACACGAGCACTACTAAAGGAGTTCAAAAATCCAAAGTCAAATTCGTGGTACATCACCAAAATGAAAGAGATCAAACAAGTACAAATAGATTGAGTATGGGATTACGATCAGCGCTTTAAGGATGTGATGGGGATATTGACTTTCCAAATTCTAGATCAACAACATCAAGAGTGGTTCATTGTAGGACTTCTACCACACACTCGTAGGCCCCTAATTCAACATAAGGTTACATCGCAGCCAGAGGATCTGGAAATTACAATGAAACTAGAGGCATCGTTGGTAGGAGATACTGGAGGAATGGCATAAGTTAAAATGCAGTTGGTTTCCTTGAAAATTCAACTGGATGAGCTTACCAAACAAAGGGCGAAATGAGTACAAGTATGGTGTACCAAGTGTAGGACAGAGGGTCATCACAAGGATGAATTCCTAACATTTGTTTAGTATTTGGTAGCTAGAGCACCAAATCCACTACCGGGGGGGGAACTACGAGATATGAAAGAAATGGATCCATCACCCCACTGAGTGTCTATTACTACATAAGTATTAGAGTACACCAAATAAATTGTTTTGCAATTTTTCCAGGTTAGTAGGGCATGAAGAGAAGTATTGTCATGCATTCAACCTACTAAGGGAGTGCACATCATATATGTACAGGATCCAAGAAGATAATTTCATCGTAGAGGGGGGTGGTGTGCAATATAACAATCAGAGAGGGTTCAATCAGGGGAATAGAGGAAACTTTGGTAGAGGTCGAGATAGAGAGACTTTTGGTAGAGGAGGACGAGGATCGATTATCTGTTACAACTGTAATCAACCTGGACACTTGGACCGTGATTTCTAGAATCGGTGTACAGTGTGCACATATTGTAGAGCACTGGATCACTCGACAAAATATTTCACCCAACTAGTTACGAAGTGGGAGTCCATAGGAAACCCAAAATAGAATCTGAATTTGAATGTGTAGATGATATCAGCTGAAACATGCAATGAAGTACCAACAATAGAAGTTGTTATGCATGGAGGAGCTAGAATAGGAACTGATATGACGAATCAAGGAAAGCAACTTGACCAGTGGGTAAGGAAGTCAGCAGGGCCTATACCACCATTCGATCCACAACAAGAGAAAATGACATATAAAATAGATAGAAAATAAATAATTGGACATCAAGGGGGAGCATCAACATCATCGTTGCCTCGGATAGAATATCAAGCTATGCCAGAGACGCCAATGGTGCAAGTAAGTACCCTAATGGAATTATTAAGGAGTTGTGTAGAACTAATGGAAGATAGAAATATGTTAAGTACATTATATGACATGATTGATCACTACACAAAAGGAAGATAAAACCTGTCGCGCAAAGAATGGTAAACCAGATACTACGAAAGAAGAGAACCAACGAGGAATTCAGGTTCAATGCACAGATTGGGGAGTATAATGTGGATAATTATTTCTTGGACTTAGGGTTTGATGTGAATGTGCTACCTAAACAGACATGGGAGACGATGGGTGAACTCAATCTAGTATGGTCCCTTGTTAAGTTAAGGCTCGTGAATCAGCATAAGATAGTCTCGATTGGGCGACTGACAGGTGTACATGTGAACATAGATTGGGTGCGCAGCATGGCAGAATTTGAATTTATTGAGATAGTAGATGATATTCAACCATATCCAACACTGATGGGACTGGAATGGGACTTCGAGAATGAGGAAATTATTAACTTGAAAAGGAGGGAGATGATATTCGAGGTTTGGGATCTGAAAGTTATTGCACCCTTGGACCCATCAAAAGGAAAGAGATACACAGATTCAGAAAGAGGGAATGGCATTGACAACTTATACAATATGACTGCATGGATGGAGGATTATGTCGACCTAAAAATGAATGGTGCACTGAGTTGGATAGGTATCAGTTCATGTGCATCAGATTCAAAATTTGGTCTATAGAATTGGCAGTAGAGGATGCATGAAGCGTCAACTAGATGATGTGCATGTATAAACCGATCCTTGCACTGGATTGGAATGGAGCTATGTGACCCACCCAGGTACGATGGACTAACTGATATTGACATGTTTATAAAATAATTTGAGTTACAGGTACCTGAACAACAGAGGTTGTTGGAACTAGATGTTGTCTTAAAGGTGACTCCAACTAGATGATGGGATGTGCACAGAAAGGGAATGAAATACTGGTCACAATGCAGTAGACTAATGAAAAAATGCTTTGGCTCCAAGGAAGTAGAAATTGCACAGAAATACACAGGAGAGAATGACCCAGAGGGTCATGTGGAAATATTTAGGGATTTATGGCACTTAGTATCGGAAACAGAGTGGACACACATATTCATACACACATTGGACACAATCCCAAAGAATTGGTATTTAGAATTTTATATGCGCATGGAGAAAACAAGATGGGAAAAATTGGTCCATATGTTTGAAATCACGTTTACATTTGAACATGAATCTCCATCTATACATGCATCACTACAGGAAAAATTATCTTCTTGAAGGTAAAGATGATGGAAGTAGTACCCATATGCAGTGTGCACAAAGCCAAGATGATTTTCCAGAAGCTATTGGAATGCTATAACGCAACGAAGGAAGAGTACGAGGAAGAGGATCCCAGGAATGTACAAATACTTGAGATAGAAGGGACACACATAGTAGAAGGGACAAATATTGCATCCTTCATGTACACACATCCTATAAAGACGAAGAAGGTCAACATTGGGACAATGGAGAATCCCAAGTTTGCGCAGATAGGATATTATTGGAACAATCAGACAATTAAGAATGTTGCAAACTTATTGCGGGAATATCAGGATTTATTCCCAACAAAATTTTCAGAGATGAAGAAGATAGCAGGAGACTTAGGCGAGATGAAGATCCCAATGAAAGCTGGGGCTAAACCAGTATGACAAAGGCCTTACAAGTTCAACCCAAGGTACAAGGATGAAATATACAAGCTGCTAGATGCAAGAATCATTGAACCAGTAGAATAATACGAGTGGATTATCCCAATGGTGGTGCAAGATAAGAAGACTGGAGGAATTAGGATCTACGTGGATCTAAGGAAACTAGATGACTCATGCTAGAATTATCCATTCCCGACACCATTCATGGATGAAGTACTGGAGAATGTAGGAGGTAAGAAAATGTATTCCTTTTCCAATGGATTCTCTGGGTACCACCAGATAAGAATTGTGCAGGAAGATAGACACAAAACCACTTTTGCATTGGAATGGGGAATTTATTAGTATAAAATTATGCCATTTGGATTGAAGAATTCCCCCGTGGTGTTTTCTAGGGTAGTAGTGGCATCATTCAAGGATTTCATCCATAAATTTCTGGAAGTTTACTTGGATCATTGGACGGTGTTTAGTTTACTACAGGATCATATAGAAGTTCTTTGGCTCATGTTAGATCGATGCAAATAGTGTCATATTTCACTGAACTTAAAGAAGTGTATCTTGTGCGCGTCATTTGGAATTCTACTAGGACATGTAGTATGCAAACAAGGACTATTGGTTGATCCATCCAATATTGCAGTAATTATGGAGTTGGATCCTCCGACATTAGTCAGACAGCTGAGGGAAACATTAGGTCACACAGGTTATCACAGGAAATTTATCAAAGGATATGTGCAGATTACAACACCCATGGAAACATTATTGAAGAAGGAAGCAAATTTTCAATGGAATAAGGACTACCATAAGGGAATGGACACTTTGAAATGGAAACTGGTGACCACACCAATTTTGATCTTTTTGGAATGCAACAAGTATTTCCATGTACATGTAGGTGCATCATCCATAGAATTGGGTGCAGTGTTGTCACAACCAGGAGAGGGGGACATCCATCATCCAATCGCGTTTGAAAGTAGGAATTTGTCTATATATGAAAATAATTATACCACTACAGAATGGGAAGGATTGGCAATGGTATATGCACTACAAAAGTTCAGGCACTACTTACTGGGGTCCCACTTCAATATGTATACAAACCATTCTGCATTAAATTACTTAGTCAACAAGCCCGTATTAGGAGGAAGACTATGCATATGGTTGTTATTATTTCAAGAATATGACTTTGAGTTCGTACTAAAACCAGCGAAGATGAATGAAGGACCAGATAATCTCTCACACATATTGATAAGAGAGGATGCAAGTAATTTAGATGATAATTTCCCAGATGTACAGTTATTTGTTGTAAGGATGGTGGATGATTACTTCTCAGAAATTGTGGAGTTTCTAAGTATGGGTATGGCCCCCTTTGAAATGACAGTTGTGCAGAAAAAACAATTGGTAGTGAAAGCATCAGATTATCCGTTGATTGCAGGGAACTTATATAAGTTAGGGGAAGATGGAATATTGAGGCGTTGTGTACTCGAACATGAAAGGTCGATTATATTGGAGGAATCGCATGATGGAATTGTTGGAGGGCATTACGCAGGAAAAGAAACAACACATAATATTTTATGTGTGGGGCTTTGATAGCCTACACTTCACAAAGATGCAAAAGAATATTGGCAGTCCTATGACGTATGTCAAAGAGTGGGAAAACCATCTAGGAGAGATGAAATGTCATTAAATCCATAGGTTAAATTGCAAGCATTTAATAAGTAGGTCATTGAATTTGTACGACCGATAAATCCACAAGCAAGGAGATCAGGGGAAAGATGCATCATCGTTGCAACAGAGTACTTGACCAGGTGGGTGGAAGTAGCACTAGTTATTGATTGTATTGTAGTGACTACTACATGGTTTATGTTCGAGAATGCAGTCATGAGGTTTGGATGTCTGTGCATATTACTTAGTGATCAAGGTACACACTTTTTGGAAAACAAAAATTGCAGCATTGATAGAGGAGATTCAGATTCATCATTGAAAGAGTACACCATATCACCTGCAAGCCAATGGCACAGTGGAAGTTTTTAATAATATCTTGGAGATTTTTTTGAAAAAGATCTGCAATATAGGGTGACATGATTGGGACTTATGAATCCTGGCAGTACTATGGGATTATAGAACCATAAGTAAGAATATGACAATATAGACACCTTTCCATTTGGTCTATGGACAGGACGCAGTGATGCCAATGGAGTTCATCCTACCTATCCTATGCATTACAACTATCACTGAAATCTCAAATAATGGCATGATAGAGGAGCAGTTGGCGCAGTTAGTTTTGGCTAGAGGAGGAATGGTTTATTGTAGGATTCCATCAATAGGTTCATAAATCTAGAGAGAAGGATTGGAACGATTGATACATTAAAACAAATAAATTTCAAGTGAGAGATTTGGTAATACTCTATGACAACAATTGTTTGCAGCATCCAGGGAAGTTTCGCATGCACTAGTTGGGACCCTACATGATCTAGTAGATAACCGAGATAGGTTCTACATGGTTGGAAACCTTAGATGGAAAAATCCTAGAAGGCATGGTGAATGGGATTCAGTTGAAACTCTATAGAGACAGTCGATAGTATGCGCAGTAATATGGGTTGTGCCAAAACCCATGTATTATAGTAAGTGTACCATAGTAGCAAGAAAAATGGAAAAAACAAAATGAAAAGTAGAAAAAGGAAATAAAACAAATAAAAAGTAGATATATGACAATGAAAAGGAGTGTTGGAATATCAAGGTATTATAACTTGCACAGTTGAACCGATCATCATACACGAAAACAACATTGTGCCAAGTTAAAAGACAAGACACAGACGTGACCAACTACGAAGTATACAACTTGAATAGCAAGAAATCAATGAATGGTTTGGAAATGACAAGACTATTAAAAGCAGTAAGGCATAGAAATGATAGATAGGATGTAGACTTGATATTTCATAAAAGTGTCGTATAAGTCTTAAATAGGAAAAGCCACTAGAAATGACGAACAGGTCAGTAGTACGAGAGGAAAATAATAAAACCAATTTGGCAATAAAGAAGAATTTAGTTACCAAATCACCAACTACGATGTCAGATTGGACAAGGCAGTTAAGGCAGGATGAGAAAGCTATATTTGGCATGAAAGCACAAAAACATCAAGAGGTCAGTAAACTCTAAGTCAGTGTTACATGCAAGAGGGAGCGAACAGAGCTGAACTACCAGATCCAAGATAATGTGACCTATACATGCATACAGAGTTCATCCAAGAGTCCATCGGTCCCAATAGATACCTTGGGTGAGATTTCATCTGTACAAGCAGGTGATGCTGAAAGGGCCAGTGTCTAGTAGGTTTGTTGGTCATAGGTAAATTTAACCTTGGGTCTTACAACTCATACGTAGAACAAGAAATCCAACACAAAGGTTTCACAATTATATGCTCTGAACTTCTCAATTGCAGGTTTGTATATGAACAGGTTAAAGATGTGTGTTTAGGACTGTCAATGGTGTCATGCATGTAGTTTCCAAAATATGATCTAGCCCCTTTGCTAGTCATAGGATCCATCAACTTGTATTTAGTTTATAATCCCTTTATATGGGCAGATACTTAACTTCAAATTTCTTCATAATTCTTATTTGCATGTCCTTCAAGAGACCCATGATACCCCATGAGTGTTACCTCCAATTTCCATGCCATTTAGACCATAAACTATGCTATCCAATGTGTATTTTTGGTCTATCATATTTTTTCCTCTGCCTCATGTCTTGCATTATCTAGGAGGATATATACTTGTGAGGATGATATATCCACAAGTTGTCAGTGAACATATATCTCCTACTTTAGGACATGTGATCCGCAAGGGCATGCACAAGAACCCTAACTATCTCTTCCTTTATGCGTAGTCATTATGTATAATAATTCCATGTTGAACTCAGGGTGATGGTAATATAGAAACTCGACCAAATATGTATTAATCTACTTGTAGCTAGCCTTCAAAGGTGTACCAAAAAATTGTGTTCCACCACTTTCTTTTCCTGGGGGAAAATCCTTATGTTCATTAATAGAAGCAGTAGCACCATTCACACCAACATATTCACAAAGGTTAGTAGCATGACTAAAGTTTGTCACATTGATGACCAAAATTCAAATGGATAAATATCCTGCAATCCACCTCATTACTTTAACGTGTTCATCAAAAGACATAACATGTTCTAATAACACTTGTGGTTGATAACTGTGGCTTTCTTCAACATACCCTCTATGTAGCTTTAAAGAGAAATCCATGGTATAGTCTAGGATATAATTCCCCTTACTATTCTCACAACCTAACCAGCGTGCACCAATATTTTTTTCATGTTCATCGTTTAGTTGTTCACATTCTACTTTGCAAGCAAAGAAATTACGTCTTACAAGGGTCCCAACTATAGAAAATTCATGATCAAGAATTAGGGGTTTTTTGATCAATTTTGGTTCACAATACTTGGAAATAGTATCGTGAGAGTTTTGAAAAATTGCACTATGTTGTTCAGGGAAACAAAAACACCTAGGAATCTACTAACAAAAACCTCTAAATACACAGTGTTCCATGTCCAAATTTTCTCCTATTTCCCGATGCAAAATTCTTCACACAAAGCCACCATTTGCTTCTCGATATTGATAATATGAGCATCTTGCAACCCATCAAAATATCATTGTTAGACATCAAATTTTCCCTCAGCTCCATCTTCCAACATAATACACCTTTTCTCTAACATGGTACAAGTGTCCAAAAATATCCCAACATTTTCTTACCCACATTCTTCTATACAGAAAGTGTAACGTCCCCAACCACCCTGGTTGGGCCATGTCACACAATATCAACCTTTGTCACTACTGAAATAAATCTATAAAATCATCCATATTACTACTGAAAAATGCTACTTGTTGGCATAGGGACAGACCCAAGGTTCAACATTACAACAGCGCACCAACAAAGCTCTAACTACCGACCCTTTCGGCAACACCTGCGAAGCAGATGAAGTCTCACCCGAGGTAGAGGCAGGGGTGGTTGCAAGACTCAGGTGTATGCAACCTTAGCTAGGACACAGATCTGTAATTGTACTACTTAATAAAACACTTAGCACCATCAGTTCCTTAATATATAATCATTAATCACTTTGTTGATAAAGCAGGGTTTTGCAGCATTCACATTGTTATAACATACTTAAGCACTTAGCATCAATAGATAGGTCAGATCTAGTATATCAAGCACTAAGCACATCCATATGGATCAGATATAATATTCTCACATATCATTAGCACTAAGCATAAGCATATATGTCTAATCATCTTAAAGCACTTAGAAAAAGAAGACATAAACAAATTAAGACAAGAACAAAGCAAGGCAACACAGCATTTACGTGGTTCACCCCCACCCTAGGGCTACATCCACCAACTCTTCTTCTTTATTATCTCAATCAATCAGTTATAGCACGAAGCATCAGAACCCTTCTCCGCATAGGACAGAAGATTTTCGCAGCTCACTAGATCCTTCTTCCTTTGCATTACAGCACTAAGCTCTCCACAATCTTCTATAAGGACCTGCACTTTGCTCTGCAAGTCTCTTACAGTCATGCACAAAGAACTTACAGATTCTAATCACACTTAGAATACATTTACATCACATAGATGCACTATTCGACTCCTTCTTACATTTTCTATCCTTCTATTTATACATACAAAATAGGCCTAAACATGGGTAAACCCATGGGTCGACATCCCATTCCCGTTACATATTCCCATATCCAAGAAAAGGGCCCAAAAGGGGGCCGAGATCCCATGATCTCCGCTTTATCCTACATTCTTCCTTCGACAGGCTGTCGAAGTCCCAAAATAGGTAATTATGACCAAGAATCTCCCAAAACTTGGTCAAGGGCCAACAGGCCCCCAACACTTACCTGTGACTCGTCCTGAGTCACTCTGGTCTAATAAATCCTGCCTTGAACACCTCGATCTTGTCCCAAGCTGCTTTGACTTGCTACTTTTTTGTGGCCTCTTGTTCGGTGAACTCCTAGATCACTGCGTCGCTCACTGGCCCTTCTAGGCGTTGTTCTAATGTGGTGACAACCTAATCTAACTCTGCTCCTCGGCTCTCTACCTCTGTAAACAACTAGCATGCCTTATCTTGCACAGTTTGAAGTCATTGAGTGACTTCCATCACTTTTCTTTGAAGCATATGGATCTACTGCTAAGTTGTGCATTTTTCTTGAGACCTCTTCATTCTTTCTACATCCAACAGGGCCTTCAGTTGCGCCTGTAGTGTATCTGCGTGTTGCTTCACTTCCTCGAGTTGTGACTCCAGTATCTGTAACTCTGAGTTCTCAGTGAGGTTTTCATATGTCTGGGCGTTGTGGTTACTCAGCTACTTGCATTCTAATGCAAGAGCTTTTAATCTGTCAACTGCACTATGGGGAGTTGCTTCTCGTTGGTCCCTTGCATCCTGCGGGGTCTCAGGTATAGTGCGTAATTATAGATATGTGATACGTTGTTGGAGCTGTTGGATCACTTCTTTGAGTTGCACCACCTATTGTGGAACTCTCTCTTCAGCCTTTACTTCGATAATTGTCACAGAGTGAAGTGATCGGTTGACCATTTCCTTAACTTTGAGTTGCTTTGCAAGCAATTGTTCCTTTTCTTTATGCAGCTGGTCTTTTTCTTCATCAGACTTTACTTGGAGAGAAAGATTTTCTCATTCTACAGTACTGTGTTTCTCTTCAAGGAATCCTTTTACTTGTACTAAAGCCTGGGTGGCATGTGTTGTCTCTTCCTGAGCTCATCGAAGGCGAGCTTCGACTGTATCAGTGATCCGGTGGAGTTGAGTTGGCTCATCTCCTAGTTCTGTTGTTCCTGCTGACAGAGGCGCAGTGGAAACTGTACGAATGGATTGTAATTCCTGTTGTACCCCTTGGAGCTCATCCTTAATCTGACTGAACACATCCTCCTACTTAGCTTCTTGTTTCTCTGCTATCTCCAGCAAAGCATCGTTCAGTGTTGCGACAATGAAGTTGAAGTCGTCTGAGGTGAGGGTGGTCTCAAATTTGGTCTTGGTTTCTTTCACTTTCTTCCGGGATGAGGGCTTCGATGGGGAAACCTTCCTTTTCTTCGAGGGGTCCTCCTTGTCTCTAGGCGGTGTAACCTCTCCTTTCTTTTGTTCAACTTCTATGCCATCTATCTCTCTGCCATCTCCTCCTTGCTCTGCTGATATGGAAGCGGTCTTCACGGATGTGATGTCTAAATCATGGACCTATTAGGTCTTCTTTATATTTCTAGGTCCGGCTGTATCTGGTGTAGTTTCTGGGCTGTCAACATCAAACATCTCTGCAGGGTCTGCTAGCAAAAGGAGCTCCGCCAACCATTCTTTGGTAATCTATTTGAAGTCATCCTCCGTCAACTTGTAGTATGATTACAGTTGTTGTTTATGTCCATCAGCGTGTGCTGTGATATAGATAAAATGGTGGTCCATGTTGAATTTCATTAAGGGCCGAAACTTGTGGAGGGTATTTGGGGTCATACGAGGTGTAGACTGGATGGATATCTTCAACTAGTTGTAATACGTATGGAACATGGCACTTGACTGCCAATGTTTATTCATGTCGTTTGAGTACCACAGTGTACTGAACTTCGTGGGCAGAGGTTCAAACGACTCAATGTCTGGGAAAGTCGCACCTTCCAACTTCTCCCATGCAATGAAACCAATCAGGATAAGAAGCCAGTTGAAGTGGAATTTGTACCTGATCTTGGGCTTCCCTGCAATCCAATTCCAACTGGTTTACCAGGTACTGCGCCCAATTCATCTAAAGTCCTTCTACGCACTTCCCTGCGAGGTCGACTATGAAGCCAATGACTTGGGTGGGTCGATTCTTTCGCACCAACTTTCCAGAAATCATTTGGTAGGAGAGGCACACTGCGCCACTCTGGATAGAAGCTACCTTATAGCCTCGTGTTCCCTTCTCGACATCTCCGTAGGTGTCTTTAATCTTCTATGCAAGAGCGTGATCCATGGATTTTCCCGGGTAAAAATCTTGTGGATCAGGGCCTTGCAATATCAGCCCTATGATCCAATTTATCAACGTCATATCCATTGTGATGCAGCGGTTCAACCACAAGTATCTACCATGGTAATAGGACAATAGCAACTTAACACATGCATTCACTTCTTGGTTCCTTCCGAAGTGCAGAATCTTCATAACATTGAGCAGTGTGGAATGCGCAAGGTTATGGGTCCATGATTGGGGAATTATCTTTGAATTCTTTCCTTTTGTTCGGGTCAGATACTTATGTGGGGAAAGCATTCTATAGACCTTCCTGTCGCCGATGTTGAAGTCACTAAACTTCAACACTGCAATTTTATCTTGTTCTACGCGTATCCCCTTCGGGAGGTACGCAGTAACCAAAGCATATTCAAAATATATGGGCACACTGTCTCGATTGATTGTGCCACTTAGAGGTGGTAGATACGCGGGTAAAATTCTCAGAATCAACTTGGCATTCACGAGATCATCTCTGTGATTAGTTCATTTTTCATCTACTGGACGAGATGGATTGGATCGAGCAGTGGAAGGTGAGGCTGACAGTCCTCTCGTCGAAGATGCTTGTACACCTGTATACACTCTTCTCTCCAACATGACTCTTTCAGTCATCAAGTCGAGGAGAACTTTCGTTACTGATTCTTCAACTGCGGTGAGATCGTCGGACATACGTGCTTGGGATTAAAATTATTGGGGTCACAATGAACTTAGATACGGCAATATAACAAACAGCAATAGCGCAATGATCACTGTATACAAGTCACTTAGTCTACGAGCTCAAACTCTTCATTATAAAAAGTTTTATTTGTGCGTGGCGCAGCGGGATAAGTAGGCAACTCATAAATGGTTCGCTTGTAACAGGTATGAAGCTTTGTTAACTCTTGTTCTATCCATTATGGTGCGGTCCAACGGTCTGGTGTCGAGCTATAAATGATTTTCTTCCCATTCGAAGCATCGATCGAATGGTTATAATATCCTCAACGGATATATTGCTTCATCCTGGCAAAGTACCATGTGTCGATGTTCTGATATCCTGGCGAAGTTCCAATTCTGCAAATTTTCTTTCTGTGAAGTTCCTTTTGGAATCTTCTATAACTTTTCAATATTAGCCCTCTTCTTACTTATCTTTATATCCTTCTTTCCAGTGATCTTCAGCTCGGTATGTCTTTTTCCATTCTGATTCTTATCTTCTTTTAACATAGTCATTGTGCGCTTTTGAGATTCTTTCCTAGGATTCAGGGGTAATACCTCTTCTTTATCTCGAGTAATTACTTCATTCTTCTATGGATCTCTAGTGTTCTTGTAGCTTCGACATCAGGCTCTCTAGTGTCAAATAGCTTTGATATGTTCTCCTATTCTTCAATCAATTGTGCGATCTTTCTGGTCATGAAATCTTTTAATTATTGTTTTTTTTCCTCCAAAACTTCTTCTTCTTCCTTTCGTCTAGCTTGATATCTAGTAATCCAAGGTTTTCCTATTAATATGGTAAACATGGCGTTGTCCTCAATAAATTGAATAATCTCAAAATCTTCTTTTGTCAAACTTCCATTGACAGTCATAGGTATCTGAGCGAGCCTTCCACACAGGTTTACCAGTTTTCCTCTGAATAACCCTAGTCCTCCTAATGAAGGAACCATAGCAGGCCTTCCTATAGCTTCCCAAGTTCTCTCTGTCATGATATTCACTTGTGTTTCCTCATCTATAATGCAGTCAATGTCGAAGTCTCCTATTCTTTCTTCGATGAATTATTTTCTTTTGAAGATTTATGATAATCTGACATGTCGGTGGTTATTCAGAGTTTCTTTCATCTGTAGCAATGCTTGCTCAAATACTTTCTGGTATTCTGCCATAATCTCAGTTTCTGGATATGGCTTAGTGTTTTCTTACTGTTGCGCCTCTTTCGTCACCTTGGTGAGAAAATAAGAGGTGCTTGCAAGCTCAGTTGGGTCTGCTGAGCAGGACAGCTGTAGAGAAAAGAGTTAGAGAAAGAAAAACAAAACTATAATTAAGAATTAAACTA